>JAQGAP010000141.1:0-60714 GCA_034697805.1 Orchesella bifasciata
AGGTCATTTGGTATTATAACGAATTCTGATTCTCGGATCACAACGCAAGTTTTACTTCGTCGTTTGGAAAGTAATAACGACTCTGTTAATCCTATCCAGTCGTTTTCCTGTAAAGGATGAAATAAATAAATATGCAAAACAAACAATCATGTTATTTTAAGTTTAAAACCTTATATTCCAGAACAGCTCTTTGCCTAGTGGTTTCAGTATCTAATTTGTAGGCCCTTGCATGACCAGAGAGTAATAGATACGAGTTGTGACACATTTGCTCCTTGCTAAAACAATGAAAACTTTTGAAGAAGACACTCCACAAGACATAATACAACAAGTTTGATGGAAATGCAATAGAGCAGTACTGATAAATATATTGGCCAACTTTGGCCACCATCCATTCCATGGCAAAATCCACTGCTCGGGTTAAATGTGACATTCTGTAAACTGTCATGAACGCTACGGGAAATATTGACAGTGGGTACTTCTTAAAGAGTCTGCGGTGCGAATAATTAAGTAATGGAAAAACAGTATTAAAGGTCTGCAACTTCAAATAATTACACTTAAACGCCATAAAAACTGTACGTTTCTAATCCAACACGGCTAAGGAAAACCACAATTGATCGTTCAATAGCCCTACAAAATAGGCTGTTTGAATATCCCAATATTCCAGTTAGACTTCCCACACCTTCACGTGATGAAACATAAAACAGTGGTTCCGTTATGATTTTCTCCTCCACAAACTTCCTTCGAGCTTTTTGGTCCATGATATTTAAGTTCGATCTTAGGTGAAAGCCTTCCAACTTCCCAATGAACACATATTTGTACCCTGCAGCCTACTCAAGTTGATATTATACACATTGAGTTCGCTTTGGTTATTGTAAGTAAAATTGATATGGAAGTAATTCATTACATTTTCATTTTCTTACAGTTTTATTTAAACTCATGCTTTTAATCTCAGCCAAGTCAGTTGTGGGTTCATCTGGCTCTATAACCTCAATTTCACAATGTTCTTTGAGAAATTCAATGTCATCAAAACCCATAAATTCCATAAAGCTTTTTAAAGCTTGATTCTGAATCTACACATATTTAATGAATATATAAGTGCATCTCGTACTTATGAAATTCCAAATACATTAAATGGCAAAAATACTCTTGGAGAAAGTTCCTCTGCACGTGGTGGAATCAACACGTTTGGTGGGTCATATAATGGTTCCTTAGTTAATGAGGTAATTGTATCCGTTAAATGCCACGCCAAGTGTAAAATCTGATATTGTAGACGGTAACTCCGTTCCATTAGACGAATAATGCATGCTACCATGTACTCTTGATGTTTAACGAGATATTCTTTAAAAGCGACGATGGGGAAAATGATAACTTTGGTACTATTGAGCTTGGAGATCGCCGATATGGATTTTATGCTTGCAGCATTGCCCTTAATTAAAGAAAGGTGGTTTTACTCATTTAAATGAGTTATTTTTGTTGCTCTTAAGTTATGTACTTACAGTTATGACATCAATGATAGAGAACAATGAGAAGAGATGTCCACCCTGCATTGCTGTTCGTAACCGAACAAAGTCTCCATGTGGGCCAACGCTATTAGAATACACGTCAACCGCTCCGCTCGAAATTATGTACATTTTGTCATCTGTGACAATTAATCGATGTAAGAATCAAATTAAAAATTCTATCAGTGAATTGTTTGGGACATTGTCAACTGTACCTGGGTCTCCAATCCGTATTAAATGCTGGTTTGTACGCAGTAGCATGACTTTGCAGTGTTTAAACAGATCATGGTAAGCATCCGGAGGAAGATATCCAAAAATTCTGGACATTTAAGCAAAAGGCGATTGTAAAACTTGTAAGGTTAACATAATCTGGATGTATAAATTTAGTTAACAATCAAGAAACCTCATTGATCTCTGGAATAACTCAAATTCTCGATTCTCCCCACTCATGTCGTTGAACCAACATGTTGGTGTAATGAAAGTTGGGTCAGTGAGCTGAATGTTAATAATTATGAGAAATGAAAACCAATCAACATTTGACTGAAATGGGATAATACATAGGAGACCTTAAGTAACAAGATTGACTTACTGGGCCATATGTCCATGTCATTGGCGTAATTTTGGAATCAAACTCATTTAAATCAAACTGTTGGTACTTTTCCCCTGGAGTGTACTTGATTCCGCTTCGAATACATTTTTCAGTGTTCATAGGTACTCCATACTTTTCCAAAACATGTGGGTCCGACTCAAGACAACGTGTGTATCCCAACCTCCCAAAATGGACGTCAGACTCAATTTCTCCACACCACATTATGCAACTTTCTGGAATCGTGATTTTGTTGTAGAACCAATTAAATACTGGAGAAAATGGCCAAAAGTTCAAACTGTCAAATTTCAGAACTTGAGCCACGAAGTAAATGGAGCCTCCAAGAAGTACCCACTTGAATTTCGGATCTTCCTTCATTCTCTCGTTTAATTTTTTCAGGAACATTTTTACCAGTGTTTTTTCCGTTAAGGATGCCGATGCGTGTACAACCATTTCATTAGACATAACGGACGAAGGATTAATATTAATGTTGAGATTGGAAGATGGATTTGTCATTTTTTCCTGTCCACGTAATTATCACACTTTATCTCAGAGCGTTTAGAAGTTTGGAAGATGTTTTCATCAATGCTAACAGTGAAATGAATACATAAAAATTCTCCGGAAAGATGTCTTTCCTGATAACATGCATGCCTAAACGATAATTGCCCATATCTTACACGCGGTCCTAGACAACGTAATTCGAACGTACGACCTGGTTTGTAGTTTCCATCCAATCCACTACCAAGTCTGTAATTGAATTCTGGAAACGATTTTCGTAAACTCCGAAGCTGCTGTAGTATATGAGCAGCTTTGTAAGCAATTGTTTAGAAGCAATTTGAGTATTTTATTGAATACTTGAATAGGTTAACATCTCATTTAATTAACAACACATAGATGTGGATATTTGTGCTTCATTAGTTACTGCGATCACAAAGATGGGGAATTGTAAGACTTTCACTCTCCAGCTTTGTTAAAAATCTCTGAATCATATTCAGACGAGTGAAAGCCAAATACGCATATGCATTACAACTTTCACTTTGTTTCCTCAGCTCCCTTCAAGGTGCACTCTTGTATCAGAAAACTTTCACTGGAAGTAGATCGATTTAACATGCCATGGATACTTTTATATGGACCCCACACGGTGCAACTTTCTTCTTTTTTCCTGACAGTCCGACTCCAGAGATCACATCATATATCGTATAATATATTATGTGCTCTTGTGGACTGTCGGTAAGATTAGCAACTAAAACCCTACCTTTCTCCATTTCGTTCGAAAATCTTCAATTGGCACATAATCATTCTTACAATTTATTAGCGTTAGTATCTGTTTGATGATTAGTAAGACAATCGCTTCCACAAGAAATACGTTTTTCATCCAAAATCATCAAATCCAATTCTGCGTGAACTTTAAATCAACTTTCTACTCTGCATCTTAACATAGACGTTAATCATGGCTAATTACAAAACGCCCCCGAACCGTCGGTTCGTACGAGAAAGCCGACCTCATGACTTCCTTTACGGTAAGTGTATAGATCTCTGCAATTTCACACTAAATCCTATTTTCCATTGATGTTGAATGACACGTTTCATTATGCAGATCCTATTTATACGATGCCTTCAAGGCAAGATTTCTTGAAAGATGCAGAGTTTGGCATGCGTTCTGGAGCCCGCATTGTAAGCTTTTTTTTTTGAATCAGTGATGCTGATGCATTGATCGCTATGCTTGAATTATTCAATAATGTCAATAATGAACTTTTGTATTGAAAATAGAAACTACGCCCAGTTGACGACTCAATGTTCAGTGCTTTGAAAACTGACCGAAGAATAATACCTTGCATGACAATGATGCGACCAAACAATTTAGACAATTTTTTGCCTCAATATGACATTGATGGGTATTACATGCATTTCATTATATTTTATGTGAACTCCAATCCAAGTCTTATCCAACGGTCCTTGGCTTGTTTTACAGCGTGCCCATAATACCAGCAGATACTGGACCGCTCCCAGCCCCACGACAAGTGGATGACGTTACAGGAGCTGATAGAGCAAAATATGCAACTAGGTACACTGTTCAGCAATACAAACTGGAAACACCTAGATTTGATTTTAACCGACTTGCTCCCGAAGACCAAAAGAAATTGCTGCAAAATGAAAGGACCAGAAGGAGTGGCTATGTTAACAGGTCTATGCAAACTGACTATCGCGAGTCGGAAGCTCAGACGGATCCTTATTCCCCACCGTACTTTCTTCCATATCCTGGTAAATTTTGGTAATCTCCAAAAATAAAGAACGTGTCTAATGGCCAGAGCAATCTTAATATTACAAGTCAATTGTCTTTTACTTTACAGGTGCATACCCTAAGCTTTTAGCATTAGGTAATGTTGTAAAAAATATGTTATGATAACCTTGAAATATCGTTTTTATGAGAGTTCCTGTGTTTTCTTACAAATATTTTTATCTATTGATTTTAGTGAAGCTAACATGGGAGAAAGGACTACCATTTTCTCTTGATGATATCGTCATCATTGAGCGAGCCTTATCCAAACGCATTTTGGAACATGCCGATCGGGATATAGAGACAGAAAATCAGAAGGACTTTGAGAGGAGAATAAAGCTCATGGAGGAACTGGAAGCACAACAATGGGCAGATCGAGAAAAAGTTTGTGCAAAAACTTTCTGGTAAATAATGATAGTGTCATTTACAACAGATAATCACACAATGTGGTTTCAGGAGCTGGACAAGGTGTGTCAACGAAAAATGGAGTTGACCAGTCGACTCCTCCAAGAATACTCTTCCAGAGTTTCCAATGATCACACAATGCGACTGGAAAAGCTGCTTCACCAACTGAAGCAACAGACTCAGAAAACTTTCCAAACAATTAAGCATCGCTATTTCAGGGGTAACGGGATTCAACATTGCAATCTACTATGTGTTGTAAATCATTGTTTTCATTGTGCCAAACTCATGCAGATTTAAGAATGCTGGAGAAAAAATACATTATAAAAAAGGAAACCAGACGAAGGGACATCATAAAGGACTACACAGACTTTGGATCTTCTGTCTATGCCCCATTGACGCGAAATGGTGCTGGAGTTGATATGCTCAACAAGCCGCCTCCATTTGCAATCGATATTCATCATGACTTTGCAAGTATGAACGATGACGATTGTAATTTTAGGTTTTGCATATGATTCTTTGATGCAGTATAAGATATTGTGATATGATGCTTTCCAGCGCTTGATAAGGTGACAAACGATCCTTCGTTCATCAAACGCGATCTTACATTTGATGTGGATAGATTCAAGGATCGCCTGGAGAAATGCAGACCAACTGGTAGTTTGAAACGGCTTGAAAGAAAGTTGGAGGACATATACCTTTCATTTAAAGGTATGAATGCTGCAATAATTTGTGATTCTGACCATTTAGCTTTAATTAACGTTTTACAAACTAGGACATGGGCTTCAAAATAAGGAACATATTAACTTCATGGGACAAAATTCTCGGGACGACGATGGTCGACCAATTACACCAGAAATTGTCATAAACGAAAACAAAGATCAAGAATTAAGAAAGCCTCATATTGTACTATTGCAAAAGATTGCCAGAGGAAGAACTATACAAAAACTTGTAAGCATTTAGAATTCATTGAACGCTAAAGATTGCAATTGCACTTGCGACATGCAAACTAAATACTTGACTTGCCACTTGATACAGATTCGAAATGAGATTGATAAGAACATGACTGAAATCCTTGGTCTGAAGCTCATGTATGATATGGATCCAAACTGTCAGAGATTGGAAGAAAGTCAACTCCAGAAGCTTATGGCTATGAAGAAAAATACTGATGCTGATGATACAAGAGTATGCCTTTCATTGATTTTATAACTTTTTTAGCACACGCTAAAGCAAGTGTATAATATTATCTGAAAATCCGTTTTATGTAACAGGACACACCCGTTGAAGAAGTGGTTGGCCACCTTGAAGGCGAGACTTTAGCTAAAATGATTGACTTCCTTGACAAAGAAATGGTGCGTTTAATTGATGAGAGGAAGATCCATGCATTGATTCTCCTTGCTGAGCGTGAACGCAAACTCAAGGAAGCTGCTGAAGGAGGTAAAAGATTCCAGGAGGAAGAAATACGACGAGCTAACGACGAAATCTTTAAGCAGGTCTCCTGTTAAAAATATTACAAACCCTCAGTTGGCAATATGATAAAGGCTATAATACGCGGTCTATGGAATGATTTATAGATTACAGGTATCCATCAATCTACGGTTGATTTGTACCTGGAAGATATTTTCCTCGAAAGTTGTGACAGAGCTGCTGATGACCAGTCACGAATTTACGTCCAGAAACTTGCTACAACACTTAATGACGCTTTGTATTCTTCAAGACAAGCGTAAGTAACATGGGACTGCAGAAAGTTGATAATACTACACATAATGATATGCACAGTTCCTCCCAAAGTTTAATTTTTAATTGGAATAGGATGACTGAATTCGAACAAGAGGAGTTGGCAGCGGATCTCGTTTCGAGTTTCATGATACCAGAGTTGCATAGACTATACCATAATAGCAGAGTTGACGCTGCAGGAGCACGATTTGCAAAGGCGTCCGAACAAGTTGTGGACGCAGTTTTCAGTGCACATCCTATTGCAAAACAGATCATGGAAGAACTTGAACCGGTTGTGGATGAGCACATTGTTCGTGGAGTGGCTGCAGTGGATGGTGGAACTAAAATTATGGACGAAATCATTGCCGAAGCCGTTTGTGTTGCTCTCCTTGGAACACAGCCAGACCAAAGTTCAGGTTCTCCAGAAACTAGCTCTACTACTAAAAGTCAAACTGAGAGCACCCCAACCACCGATACAACTAAAACGGACTCATCTTCAACTAAGCACACGACTACAAGCGACAAAAAGTCTGATGATTTACAACCCACGCCAAGTCTAACATATAGACCCACGTACGGACAAGCTCAACTGTCCTTCCATATAACGTCAATTCCAGTACTTGATGAACAAACGGATGTTAAAGAAGATGTCGAAGGGGATGAACAGGAAGAAGAGGGTGAAGATGTGGTTGTGCTTGAGGCAGATGGTGAAGAAGAAGAAGACGACGACGAAGCTGGTGAAGGAAAAGCTCCTCCAGAAGTACCCAATATGACATTTTGTGTGGATGATTTGGTTGTAAGAAGCCTAGCAGCAAAATCCATCCAGGTTACATACGACACAGAGCCAGGTCAAAAATCAGAGGCGGTGTACACAGGTGCTTCACAAACAGTTGATGAGCTATTCGAAGAGGTGAAGCGTAAGGTCATTACTCCACGATTGGACGACTCTGCTTCAGATGCTACTCTATCGGATGATACAGACGACTAAACTTACATGATTGATAATATGTAGACTTAAGACATTAAGGTTAAGCATTATGACTTGGAATTGTGTCTGCACACAATAAATCTAACATTTTACGAGTAGAACATTGGAAAGTTTTTATTAAAACTGGAATTAGTCCAATTACTAAACAAAATACAAGTTAAAAACTGGTTACATTGACATAGTTAATGGTATAACGAGTTCCAAAATAAAATCCAATGATTCATATTACAGATTGACAAGTAGCAGTAGTAATTACTTACAAAATGTCCAATCAGTCATTTTTATATCAAGCCTTGTATTAAATTATGCGAATTATAATTGCGCTAGCTTATCATTAAAAATCCATAAAGTCATTCACACACTTAAGGCATATTGTGTAAGGTACTTAACAAAAACCTCGATAGGTTCCCTGTAGAATTTAATAGTCGGAATCTTAATCGAGTTCATTCAATAACCTAAGTAATCTCTTCATAATAACTTTATATAACAGTACGAGTACGAACGCCTAAATAAAGATTTGAAACTTATTTTTTAACTCTTCTTCGGCTTAACCCTTGTCGACGAGATCTAGTTCGCGGTGTCTCTTCTTCAAAACCACCCGTTGGAGGAGCCACGGCGGATAGGCTACTATTATTCTTATAATCCATCGATGAACTACTAGATTTACTAGAATAAATCGCCATCCCTATAAAGCAACAATAGCAAGAGATGTAAAAACGTTTCATTAAAAAACTTATAGCGAGTCAAATTGATAAATCATTTAAATACCCTCTAATTTATCTAGTTCACTGAGCATTCCAGGATTCAAGAAACTATCCATTTCGTTACCGCTATTGTCAGATACTATCAGTGTCGTTTTGTCTAGACAAGATAGAATTTTATCTGTACGGCTGTTATTTAAAATTGATGGTGTCAGTCGTATTTGTAAAAAAAAATTTAAAAAAAATACACTTACTGTTAACATTTAATCCACTCGCCGGCCTTTCTGCATCAGTTGGGACAACCAGTTGTGAGAAGATCTGGTCGTCTTCATCGTCCTCAAAGTCGCCCATTTTGATCGGGCTCCCGTCGAACTTTAAAAGTTTTCGTGGAGTTTCTTCCATCTCATCATTTGGTGACTTTATTTCCAAATCGAGATTTGAAGATTCAAACAAATTAGTGGACTTCCCAGCACTTCTGTTTCTGCTGCGCGATAGTCCCAAAACTCTACATTTTGGGGTGTCGTTACTTGCAAGCCTTTGTACGCCTAGGTCCGGTATCGGAGTGCTTGTAAGCGGAACATGAGATTCAGCTTTTCTATCATTCCCATTGATATCCCTCTTTTTCCGATCTGCATTCCTATTTTCCATATTATGATCCCATTCACTTTCACCTGCATCGCCTTCTACTTGTTGAGTTGCCCGAACCAATAATGAATCACTGAAGCTGTCATCTTCAGGAAACGTCATATTGTGTTCTTCCACAATTTGGTTTTCGGTGACCGCTTCTGCAACTTTTTGTTCTGGGGAAAAACAAATGAAACAGAACATTCGCAAACGACAGTACAGAAATCAATGTAAGTATGTAATGAAAATTATTAAATGTTATTAATGTCTGCTATTACGATTCGCTCTTTTCGTTTCTTTCAGCTTCTTCAAAACATCTGAGCAGTCATCGCCGTCTGAAGCTTTTCTCATTCTACGAATCTCACGTTCCTTATGCTGATGGCACGCTATTGCAACAGCTGGCGATATAGGTTCCTCGTCGGGTTGGCTCATCCCTTGACTTTCAGGGACATCTTCCCCTATAACAATTTTTGACAGTTACAACAATATGAAATCTACTTTCATGCAATGGCCGTAAAATACATAAAATTAATTGAATTACTTGAGAATCCACTCGGCGGAGAAAATGTTGATAAGTATAATCCACCTTTTCGGGGCTGACCTCCTTCCCATTCTTCGTTATTGTAAATTTTACAGTTCCTCTTGACTTTATGTAAGTCAGCGCCCTGTTCTTTAAAATATGCCTCCAACGATATCTTGGTAGCAGTTGCACTCTTTGAATTCTTCATTTTTCCTACCAACACAAACAACAACAAAAAAAAACATGAAATTACAAGTTCAAACCAGTGCTGATTGACAGATCGTACTATACATTAAAAATAAAACATACCATCATTTACTCTCCCAACGTCGTTACTAGCAGATCGCTGATCAGTCGAACTTTTCTTACACGCCCCAGACCTGTCAGCTCTAATCCCATCCTTTTGATTCTTCGTTCGGCTGGTCTCCAAAGTGTTATTCCGAACAACGGAACTACTACTACTTCGTCTATTCATTGCTTCTCCCAGTCGATACCCTTCAGTTCTTGATAACTTGCTTTTGTCCTCTTTGTTCCCTGGAACCATAGGTGTTGGTTGGTTAATCAAATGATGGACACGATTTGTCGCCGCAGTGTCCTCCTTCTTGCCGTATCTGGTGTACGCCAGCGTCGCAGTTTTCGACATGGCTTTTATTGAGGGCTTCTAAACGCTCACATACACGTCACGTCGCTGTATGTCTAAAGGAGTTAAATATAAGTACATTTAACATTAAAAAGTTAATGAAAAACTCGTTGCAAAGCACTTTGTTTTATGGGTTAGGTAATTTATGAATAAGATATTCTACTTTCGACATGACAGAACTGGGTGGGTTTGGAAATACCCCAGCTGTTCGCTGTCCTGACTAAATACTTGTAAAATACTTGTCTGATGATGAATGAAAGACGAAACAAACATACAAAAATATGTATCCAACAGTATGTATTTCAAAACCAAAATATTATGCTAATTCTATTAATATTTTAACTTCACCAATTGACTAATGACTGACTGAAGTGTGGAACACCCTTGAATATTAAATGTGACTACAGGAAATCTGAAATCGCACCTTTCATTCATTCTACGTGGGTGGTCCAACTACGAACCACTTTAACCCATGATGACAACGCCGCACGGAAAAACTATTGAGATAAAAACTTTTTCACACTTTTAGTCAGTCTACAGTCTAGACAGAGCCACGATAAGGAATTTAAAGAATCACAATAAGTTTAGAAACCAATCAAATATAATCCTGTCGGATCTCGCAATAATCCGATCCAGTCAACTTCAGGCACAATGTGCATTCTCGCTCTCGTGCAAATGCAAATGCATGAAGGAATATTTTTGTTTTGTGTCCGTTCCACTCAGCATTGGCCTGGCGGTCTCCCAATGTGCTGTTCTGACCAATCCAAAGACCAGAGAGGAACACCGGGAATCCAAATGTCAGCTGTACAATTTGCATGTATCATTTACACGGATATTGCATGGATATTTGTCTTATTCGTGTCAAATGCACTCACCACTGCAAATCTAAAGACCACACAGAGCTTATACAGAAAGTGTATTTCTCTTCTCCTCTCAGATCTGATCTGTGATTCAGCTACTGCTGACATAATGATGTGCCTAAAGTCGCCTGAGATTTCTCACATATTACAAATTTTGATGGACTGAACAATATCAGATATCTTTGATGATCAGTACTTGGTAATGTGAGCTTCGCAGCATTTTCAACTCTGGTTGGTCTAAAGGAAAAAGAAAGTTTTTAGGTTAAATTAAAGACATAGGAATGGAACCGATAAGGGGTCGAGGACGAGGCATTAGGCGTCCCGAGGTAGAAGCTGAAACTGAACGGGTATAATAACTCTTTTTAAAAATCTGTGGACACCTTTAATCCATATATTTACAATCATGGGTAATTGGTAATGGGTGATTTAAATATTTGTAATCAACAGGGCGTAGCTGCTCAACATGGACATCCTGAACCAATAGCTGAACCCCAAACATTTGTAGGAAGAGGTCGGGGTAGGGGAAGAGGAAGTGCTGTCCCTGTCACTGTACCTGAATTAGCACCCCTTCAACTTAGCTTTGACGTTTCACCAGTAACTCTTCCGGAGAATCCAGAAGATGATGACTTCTTGGCTGCCTTCAGGCGGCTTCACGAATCTGGTTCGATGGGAAGGGGTCGTGGCCGTGGCCGAGGACGCGGTTAGTTGATAGTTGTATGAGAAATTCTAGGTCCGGAATTCATTTACATTTATTTGTGTTGTTATCTCAGGCTTTCCATTCAGTAGCTGTCCATCTGACTCGGAAGACTCTGGCTTTGTATCTGGAGGTCGTACAGGCACCGAACTTTTGAGTTCATTAGCGACTGCAAGAGCTCCAGCTTCCGTGTAAGGGATTCAGCTTAATATTACTTGAGTCTTGCGTCTTTGCATTTAGCGTGTGAGTTGTTTAGTGATTTTTGATGTGAACTAATACCCTTGTGTTATTTTAGGATTTCATCTAACTATCCTAACAGCACCGTTGATGAATCCCCAGATATTGGTTCAGAAGACTATATGGAACAGGAACGACAAACTGTAATTCAACGAGGAGTTCATGGCAAACGGTAACTGCCATGACTTGAGTGTAGTGTAAATATCAAAATTGGTAACAGCCTAGCCCTTTGTTTCAACATGCTATTATTATTATTATTATAGCGTTCCCGTTATCGCCAACTTTGTGAGGTTGGGAGTGGCTAAAGAAATGGGAATATTTGAGTATCACGTCGACTTTAAACCGGACGTGGAAAGTTTCCGTTTTAAGAAAAAGCTTATAAGCAGTTTAGCGGTGGAATTAGGACCAGCAAGAACCTTTGATGGTTCCAAGTTGTATCTCTCTACCAAATTACCAAATAAGGTACGTTTTTCTATATCTTCTTGTCGTGTAGTCCATTATGAAAGGTTTGTATTATTTCTGTTTTTTCTTCAAGAGCGCAAATTTCTGCCTTCCTCATCCCAATCAACCAGATCAGAAAGTAGAAATTACTATCAAGTTCGTGAAAACAAACAATTTAACAGAATGTGTGCATTTCTATAACGTTCTTTTCCGTCGCATAATGGAACATGTAGGATTTACAGAGATGAAGCGTCATTTCTACAACCACAAAGCAGTTTTTGACATTCCGCAACATAAGTACAAAGAATAATTATTAATGGTGTGATTAATAAATGGTGTCGTTATAAAACTCTACTAACTTGTTTTCTTTATGTAGACTAGAAATATGGCCTGGATACGTTACGGCCATTGACGAATACGAAGGAGGTTTGCTATTATGCTGTGACTCTTCGTTTAGAGTATTACGAACGGCAACTGTGTTGGACGTATGGTTAGTGAAACTAGTGATGTGTTGTAAGGGTTACCTCCATCAATGCCAAACTTAATTAACTTAGTTTCTAATCAATTTTCAGGAACAACTTCCTTATGGATGAAAATTTGGAGAGTGCCAAAGCACGATTCAAAGATTATGTTGTCGGGAAGATTGTTTTAACCAAATATAATAACAGGTATAACGTATGTTATAAAATAGGAAAAATAATAGGGTTCGTACACACAACTAACATCATGGTGTAGTTTAAAGAAGGTTTATTCTAAGGAAAGTATAGAGTGGAAACATCTAATCAGAATTATCCATAAGCAACCTCGTAGCGCCCATACATGTGAATCCGTCACTGTATGATTTGTGACTCCGTCCAAGATAAGAGTAAATTTAACATGTCTCATGCTTCGCCTTAAATACACTTGTCCTTCCATAAGGTTCATCACATATCGACATACACCATATTTAACATAATTTCCATTTCAGCAAAATACACAAATATTGTAATTTAAAGTATTTAAATGTATATGAATATCGCTTACACAGACATTATCGAATCGACGATATTGAGTGGGAACAAAACCCAAAATCCAGCTTCAATTCCAGGCAGGAAGAAGTAAGTAAGATTTTCTTTGGCTTGAATAAATTCTAACTTAGCATTTGCATTTATGACATAACTGGTAATTGCAAATGTTTATTTATGTCGTATTCTGTTTTAGATGACATTTGCAAAATATTACAAGGATTCGTATGATATATCTATTAAAGATTTGACACAACCGATGTTGGTAAATTTTCTACGAACAAACTTTTATATTTCAAATTCCGTTGTAACATAAATAACGTTAAATATAATATTGATCTGTCTATATTTAGGCTCACCGTCCAAAGCCAAAAGAAAATGTAATTATATGAAAATGTGTATTGCATGCAGAAATATGACTTTTGACTTGTAACTAGCATTGACAGTGATTCTGTAACAATCTTGGGATTTTCAGGGATATATTTCATTAATATTGTTGGTTCCGGAGCTTTGCCATATAACTGGCATGGACGCAAGTATTACATCTAATTACGAAATCATGAAGGATATATCTAGACATACACGGATAACTCCTCAGCAAAGGAATCTTGCTTTAAAAAAACTAATTGAAAATGTGAACAGTAAGTGAAATTCTTTACCTGAATTAGGTTTAGCTGAACACCATTTGCAGTAGTAAAAAAATGAAGGATGTGTAATCACGATAATTTCCTTTATTAGAATGCGTTGAGGCAAAGTCTATGTTAGACATGTGGGGATTGACTTTTGAAGAAGCTGGTGTACAACTGGAAGGACGTGTTTTGTCTATTCCTTCTATTTTCACAACCAAGAAAGAGTTTAATGACCGCAACTATCCAGGATATTTTCCAGATAGTGCAAACTTTGGAAATAAAATTCTTAAAAGCCCCATATTTGATCCTGTATGTAAATTGTGGTATTTTTGTTACCAGCTTTTATATTTTCAATTCCAATGAGTTACGATAAATATGTCATTGATCTTTATTCAGGTTCCAGTTCGCAATTGGCTGCTCCTTTTTTCTAGACATGATCGAATGCGAGCCAATCGTATGATGGAAATGTATAAGCAGATTGCGTTTCCGTTCGGCATAGCTTTTGACTCGAATGGTCAACCAATTGATGTTGGTAATGGGTCCACTCAAAATTTTTATTATGCTTTGGAGAAGCATATTAATCCCCAGGTAAATGCCTTGTATAATTTATATTGATGGATTTCATATAATTTGTTTAGCGTTAAATAAACTTATGTTTCAAATTAGATTCAGTTCGTAGTCGTTATACTTCCGTCCGCTCGAGACGACACTTACACAATGATTAAGAAAATGTGTACCACAACTAGACCGATTCCATCTCAAGTTATTTTATCAAAAACTCTTGGGAACGAGCGAAAATTACGTGCGATTATGCAGAAAATAGCTCTTCAAATTAATTGCAAGCTGGGTGGCTCTTTATGGAGCATTCGTATTCCGCTGGTAATTCAAAACAATTACGATTTTTCATTTAGATCATTGTATCTCCTATAACAAACATTGACAGTTTTGATGATTACTATCTTTGTAGCCTGAAAAAATCATGTTCATTGGTATGGATGTGTACCACGATCCGAAACGAAGAAGCCAGTCTGTCACAGCCTTAGTTGCATCGTTAAACAACACTCATACAAAATACTATTCCAGAGTTATTTTTCAAGAACCACATCAAGAGACTGTGAATTCAATGTTTCCCATATTAATGGATCTAATGCGAGTTTACGCTGACGTAAGTAATCATCGCAGAATTAAGCAAGTTGTATCATCATGCACTAATCTGTACCTAAACATTACGTAGGCAAATGGTGGCTATCCTGATCGAGTAATTTTATGGCGTGACGGTGTCGGCGATGGTCAGTTGGCGTATACCAAAGACCATGAAGTCTCACAGGTCACTGATGTATTCAAACGATTGATCATCAACCCTAAATTTACATTTTGCGTTGTACAGAAGCGAATCAACGCTAGACTATTTTTGGAGGTCTGAATTGATTTTAGCAAAACTTTAAATAATTAAGGTTAAAAAACAATAGTTGGTTTTTTTCTGCTGTCCGCAGGGAAAGTTCGAAGCTGAGAACCCTGAACCAGGAACAGTCGTAGATCATACGATCACTCGGAAATATTTATATGATTTCTTTCTGGTATCACAGCTCGTCAGAGAGGTAAGCATAAGTGGCACTTGTTTTAATGAGATTTAAACATTGTTTATAATATTATCACTAATTGACTTCTTTAGGGCACAGTGTCACCAACACATTACGTGGTTCTCGAAGATAATTCGAACGTCTCGCCAGACTTCATTCAAAAGTTTGCTTTTGCAACATCTTTCATGTACTACAACTGGACTGGTAGTATTCGTGTTCCTGCAATGTGCCAGGTAGGGACTAACTAAGGTTTATTTGATAAATTTAATTAATTTCACTTGAGTGGACATTTATAGATATTGTATTTATTCTTTTCGAATTATTAGTACGCTCACAAGCTGGCCAGCCTGGTTGGACAGTACACTCGAGCAGAACCGTCAATCGACATGGCTAAAACGTTGTACTACTTATGATCACTGAAAATTGAATCAATTTTACAATCACCATAAAAATCAGATATCAGCTTTACATCGTATCGTACGGATGCTGATACAGTTCTCAAAGATTTTTATGCAGACTATTATTTAGTTGACTTGCTTTATATTTTAAATAGGTTTTTAACGAAATATTGCAATTGAGCTTTAGTAATCATAGTTTTAAAGATTGTGTATATGGTTCTCTACTTTTATATCATGTGTGACTTAATAAATCTCAATGTTGGCAAATTGTGTCACTAATTGTAACGCCAACTCTAAAATCAGAAACTTCCTAGGTCCTATCGTATCGTATATCGATCTTCTCAACTTCATGCAAATTCGCAGGCATCAAATCAGAGAGAAAAAATGCATCTAAAGGAACATAAAGTGGGACAAAGAATGTTTTCATCCACCGAATGCATTGGTTTATGCCCAAATGGTTTTTATGCTTTTCATATGCACACTTGCACAATGTGCTAGGATGTAAACATCCGGACTCGGCCAAAGCATTGTATGTATTTGTATATTAGTATTTACCGTTAGTTAAAATTAGTTCGCGTTTGAATTTTTGATAGTTATAAACGTTTGTAAAGAGAACTAGTTATCAAGATGATGTCCATGAATTTATATCAAGACATAATCAAGACGATTAAATCCACTAAACTCTGGCAATGTCAGGATGTTTTAGAGAAAAAGTATCCAACGTAAGTTAATTCAATTTTTCCAGTGGACCCCTACGAGTACGTCCATTTTTAAATGCATAATTTGATTTGTCGTTGATTCTTTTTTAGGATTTCCGGCTTGACATTGGGAAGTGTTTTATCAAACCATATTCAGAAAACCATGAGAATGAATCATGGAAAGTACAATAATCCGGCACGGATCGAATCGCTTTATCAAAAGTAAAGTGGTCAATTATTCAACAGACTAATCTTCTATCCCAATATCAGCTACTTTTTAAATTGTTATTTATTAACTTTTCAGATATAATAGAGCTGTGGAAACTCATGAAGAGACGGGTATCATCTTGAGAATTTCTGACGACATAAGGATCACACCTGTTCTGGTGGCTAAGTTCATATTGGAAGCCTATATTAATGAAAATCATACAATTAAAATGAAGGAAGCGTTAGAAGAAGTAACAGATCCTGAAGGAGGTTGCGAATCGGCGGATAGTGATAGTAGTAGGTTCTTTTATGAGTTGATTTCTGAACTTTCTTCACTATTACAGTCTGTTAATACTCATTGGACTCCCTTAATTCTCCACTTTGTAATTGTAGGAAAAACTACGCCCTTACGAGAAAGTTCGAGGAACCTTCGACCTTTAACCCGGAATGAATTGAAGGCAGAAATATCTAAATATCTCCGTGATACTGCGTCAATTCCCGATCGAACTTTAGCCTATGAAGTTTATATGGTAAGGCGACACTTAAACCAGTGCTTTTATGACTTTTTGTGAGCTGTCCATAACTTTATATTCAATATGATATTCCAACAGTGCACTGTCCATGATGACAATTATGGTCCGTTCCCGGATGCCATCAAAAGGTACTAATCGTAAGAAGATAGTGCTCATTTAAAGTAATGGGGATATTCCCCTCCGTTATTGCGTGTATATAAGTTGAATGATTTATTGATATGTATTTCAGTAAAGTTATGAATAAAAAAATTACTATTTTTACAGAACAATTGGCAAAGAGTACGAAGTACGGCTTAGTAAGCTGCTCCAAGATCAAGGTATTCTATATTTGGAAGAAGATCAGCTAAGAAAACAGGGTTATGACAAAACTCCGGATATCAAACTAGAGGTTCCAATAGGTAAAGTATATGACTTAGTAGTACATTTTCATATTAGTCTCAATATTAGTAATGAAAATTATTTGAAATATTATTATAGCCATAAATGGTAAGGTGATAACATGGATTGAAAGTAAGGCCACATTCGGAGACGAGGAAACTCATCAGGGTTATGTTAAGGACCAGCTAACCAGCTATTACAACAGGTTAGTGAACATCAGGAATGAATGATCAGGCAGTGCCAACCATTCGTTGACCAAGATTATTACATTTACATTTGTGTCATTAGATTTGGACCTGGTCTAGTGATTTACTGGTTAGGTTATGTGGAAACTATTCTTGCATCGCAGTCCAAAGGAATTTTTGTATGTGATCATCTCCCAGCCTCAATCACCAAATATGATCCTACAATGAGTTGAATTTTTTTTGCATGAATAAATAGTAATAAATTTTTATATTTGAACAGTTTAAATCAGTGTCAAAGTATCATAATAATTTATTTGAACAAAAATTGTTTTTGGTGAGAGCAGTTATAGCAAATAACCTCCGTACTAATACTAACAAAGAGAAAACCAATCATGTTGCAACATACAACCATTCATACAGTTCTTATGAGCAAAACGTTACGTTACATATTTAAGAAAATTTTAAATTTATGATTTAACTTTATGAGTAATGAGTGATCAAGGATTTGATACACTGGAGCAGACAGTGACAGTATACTCCAAAATTAGCTATCATGCTATTCGATACTGTTTTCCATCTTCCTAGGTTTTTACAAATAATGTTTATGTACATTGTTTTGGTTTCTTCTTACCATTCCATGCATTTAGGATGCATGTAACTTAGTTTTCGTAATAATATTATTATAAATAGGAGTTCAATGTCAAGTCTATATAAATTTGTAGATCTGAATGTCATTCATGCTTTCATGTTTCTTCCTTACAAGCATAATAAAAACTACTTTACCTAGAGCAATAACCATTTAAACCTAGTTCTAAATTTTTACACAATACCATCAATTATCAAGACTTGAGGAAATATCAATTTCCTAGTTCAGCTACTCTATACATGATATATGCAAAACCATATCAAACACTCTAATCTTACACATAGTTACACCTATTCAACACTAAAAACATATTATCTCAAGTTGGAAAGAGTCCGCAGTCATTCGGGCACCTTCATTTGATACTGATGATGGCCACAGCACAGCAGGAGTGTGCAAGTAGAAAAAGTTTATTAGCCACAATTATACTTGTTTCATGCCTCGTTTTCATACTTTGTGCTTGTCGTGTGCATTTCATTTAAATGTTCATTCTACTGAATTGTAATATTCGAATGATCTAAAACAATATACACTTCCGCTGTCACCCACTACATTTCAGTTGAGCCTTCCTTCCATCGCGGACGCGGATATTCAAACATCATTCTTTGCCTATTTCAATCACACTAATCCATTGAGACGATTTTGAAAGTAGACTGCTGGTACTTTAACAAGTTATAACTATAACTGTCCCTATTTCATTCGTCCCTACAGTCTAAGCACCCCTACTATTTATTATACCGTAGAAAATTTAGTCTATACAGTTTTCACAAAGTATCAAATAAAATAACATATCTTCCAATTAACAGGTTGTAATTATTGGTTCTTTATAGTTGATACAGTTGAAATAAACGTGAGCTACATAATTATACAGTGGTATTATGTATCTTGTTACAATGCAAATAAGTTTGTAGTGTGCATTAAATGTAAATATTAATCATAGTTAGTGCAAATGTATGTAATGCTGCTACCCCTATTATTTTGTACAAACATTTCTAAATAAAAATATTGACGATAATGCGAATTAAAATGACATACTCTTCTGTAACATGTAAAACGCATACAGCATTGTACATTCATATGTAACCATTATAATTACTTTGAAGGACCCACCCAACTTACATACTAATAATCATGGTAAAATAAATTACAAGTTTTTTCAATATATAGAATAGAAAACAATTTACGTTTGGTAAGATGTTTGAATTGATTTATGTTCAATTACAAATGCTGCTTTCATTACAATGAGGTTCCGGCTTCAAAAAATAAGGTTTTATAATTTTTGAAAACAGGAAGTAATTTTAAATTACAAAGAATTTAGTTATAACACACAGAACCTATATTCACCCATTAAGTTGGTAAAAATTCATACTTTAGTTAACTTGCTTAGTTTAATCTGGTAAACTAGGTGGGTTGGTAAAACGCACGGTTGAAATAAATAAAAATCTGTCGTCTAATATTCTTTTACGTAGGCATCGGTGACCGTGAAGGTGGTACTACTAAAGCTGATGCAGCCATTGCTGCTGCTGCTGCAGGCATAACCGTTACGGCAGGAGGGACGACTTCTAGAACACTTTTATTTAACGCTTTTTTAGTCGGAGTTCTGGCTAATCTTCTCAATTCGTTACTGGATAATGATCGTCTAAGTTTTCTAGATAAATGAAACACACAAACAAAGTAATACAATGTGACTGTAAATACCTCATTAAATATTCAAATATAACGGATTATGATTCCGTGAAAACGTACTTTGTAGCTGCTGTGCTGTAGAAATAAAGATCATCAGGGGCGTCCATCCATGAAATAATTTGTTTTCTAGATCCTATTCTAGTTACTGAAGCAAGTTTGGATTTACTATTTCCATTCATATGATTTAAAACGTTGCGGATATTCATGTTGGAACTGGCAGGAAGGTGTTGCGATACTAGCGGTAATGGTGATCCACCTCTACTGGAGCTCCGAGGTGGATTCGAAGCTGGGGGAGTGGATGGGTCCCAAGCTTGCCGCTTCGTTGGAGGGCCTATAAAAGGCAATCGTATTAATCAAGAACATCTACAAAACATCGCCATAACATGAATGTACCATTTGTTTTTGTCTTCACGTACATGACTCACCATCAACACCATTCACATCTTCGAAACTACGTTTCTTCGCTACACTGGAAGGTGACAAATTATTCACAATAGCCACCACCACTTTGTCTGGCACCCTTTCGTAGAGTAATGTCCCGTCTATAACAATCATTTTTTAAATGTTAATAACCCTAATACTAATAGGCACTAGGTACTAATACTAATACTAATGTCAGAAAGTGGATAGCAAACACAAGATTTATCTCACCTGGGCCCTTTGGTGGTTTTGGGAATGCAACTATGTCTGGTTGTGGCAATTTTGATTTTTCAGTTAATATAAGCCATTCTGGTGTTACACGGTCGGACTGTCCTAAAGTATGAGCGACTTCACTCACTTTTGCATCAGGTAGCTGTCTTTTCCTTCCTGTAACTAATTGTTTAAGCTCCTCTGGAAGTTTTCCCGTTACACGTAGTTGGCCTACGAGAAAATGTAATATATAACACATGGTAAATTTAAAACATTCATTTGATTGATTAATATTAGATTTTTAGATTCCATACATTCTTGTTTAATCATCATAACATTGACTGGCCAAAAAGGAGCTCTTGCCGCATGCCTTGGTTTTAGAATATCACCACAAAGTCTTCTAGCGACACGAGTCATGGGAGTTGTGTGTAAATAAAAGGCAGTTCTAGTTTTCATGACAGGTCTCGGGGAACCAGACCTCATTGAATATCCGTGATTCTGTGCATAATGTCTTGCTAGTTGGTTCTTCATTTTGAATTCCTACAAATCAAAACAGTTTGTTATAATGAGAAAACGACATTTCCCCCCCGATGCGATTGAAAAACATATTTTCTTCATTTGAACACTTACTTTGCCACAACCAGCTACCGCACACCTATGTATGCGTGGTTGTATCATGCCTGGAGCCCGTTCCACTGCTAAAAACATTATACATTCATTATAATTAGCTTTGCTAGTATAACCTACTACTTACGATTTACGAAGTAGTTTTAAAATCAATCTAGTAATATTTCTTTTCAAACCTGGTGGAGGTTGTTCAACGATTGGTACAACAACTGGTAGTGGCTCTTCGGGCGAAGGTTGTTTGGGTTTTTTTATCAGATCTACTTCACCTTCCACTACGAAAAAAAACATTAGCGTAAGTTAGCAGGGAAGAACCTCAAAACTATATTACTTATAAGTAAGTTAACATGTAAGTTGGAAAATACATACTTAATTTATTAGAAGAAGCCTTGAAACCTCCATACTTTCTCCAATAATTCCAACAATTTGCACAAAGTCTAGCTTGAGCTCCCGTTGGTCCAGTCCACGCAAACCACTGTGTCGACATTACATCTATAATGCAAGACAGTAAGTTAATTCACATACACTCAATCGGTCGTTTCAATTTTTGTTGTATACACTATAATAACAAGGATCTTACTCAAACACGATTCGCATGGTTTTCCTGGGATAAGAGGTTCGGGTGTGCTGCTTCCATTCAAAACATTTTTATTGCCTGATAGAGCCGCGGGGCTAGGTTTGTTGCTGAAAATATTGCGATATAACGTAAATTATAACCATACTTTTACCATAATTCCCAATTCTAGATAGGCATGCATAATAAAATCTGTAACGTACTAATTTGGTACGTAAACTTGCTTCAGCTTCGATTCTGCTTCTGCTGCTTTCACTCGCTTCTGTTGAACGTAACGGTCTGTTGTCTTCCACATATAGTAATACTCTACAATATTTTTGAGTGTCTTCCATGGTAAGAAATCGGATCGTATATCCGTAAAATCTTTGCCATATTTTTCGAGAGCTTCCTCGAACAGATTAGCCTAACCATATCAAACCATCATTAATTTTCCGACTTGAATCCTCATTTTAAACCATTTGGGCTAACATTTATACACATACCTCAGATGCAGACCATTCTTCCATTTCATCACGACATAGCACGGGTCCCGACGATGGCACTAACGCCGAAATTGCAGCAGATATATTGTATGAGTATTGATGAAGGGTGTCCATTGCGTGAAACTGAAAGAAAAATTAAATATAAGAAGACATACATATAATGGTACGTTAAACTAATCAACAATATGAACAAAAATATCCCCTTTCAAACTTACCAGAGTTACATCTCGCGATGCTGCAGCAGCACTCATATGCAAGCTTGGCTGTTTAACAGAACTAGAACAATCTAAAGCTCGAGCAAATGTACCGACGGACCTAGATATGACTAAGAATTGATCTATTTGTTTGTCGGTCAAGCCGTGGTCGGGAGTCCATATCAACGTTTCTAGTTCTTCAGAATTTCTAGTATCCGCTTCCCCTAAAATTATTAAAATGCAACGTGTCAACAACAACGATTCATGACTGCGACCAGGATTTCCGCATTTAATAAGTACTTAATGTCATGTCAAAGGTTACCTTCTTTGAGTAAAGGAGCAGCTTCAGCCTGGTACCTATTCCCCACCCTGATTTCACCCCTATCAGCTAGCAATGTTTTTTGTTGAGGATCATACACAAGCGAGTAAAAAAATGTATCCTGAAATCCGAAACATTAACAAGTTATTAGCTGTTTTGAATTGTAAATGCTTCAACCGCATGAGTTTAAACAGTTTTTTTCCGAAATTCTTCATACCTCTTTGTTTATATACGACAAAAGACTTTCAGTTTCATTCAACAGCGTTACAGAGCATTTGCCTCGTATTGATGTAGCAGGTAGTGTTTCTACTTGACGGGAAAGAAATAATTCTCGATGCTTAAGGATGTTCTTCTGCTTCGGAGACAAGCTTTCTCGCTCTTTTCCTTCGTCTTCTTCCAAGGCACCTGAAATTAATGTGAGATAGTTCATATATACAGTGTTCCGTATTTACACATAACGATGTAGGATGTAAATAAATTGTATGTTCATAATTTTGTTGGTTTACTAATTGGAATGTTTTTGAGATTTAAACCAAACATTTCTAGTACTTATTGGTCTGAGAACATTTTACTAATTACGATAGTTAACTACATGCAGCATGGTATAATAGCAGCTACGATCATAATGTAAATTAAAATGTGACAGCAGTATCGTTTTTCAAAATATGATTTGCAGGGCCCTCAACTACGAGTACGTAGATAATGCATTCTAGCATCAATAGGATCACTCCGCGTCAGCATTAGCATTATAGATACCGAAAAGAGTGTGATTTTATATTCATATTATTAAACCACCTTATTGTTAATCATTTTTCCTTTTGCATCATGTATGACAGTACGAAGAATAAATTACATTCTGTATCCATACAAAAAACGTCACTCTGTTGCCACCATTCGCATCTCACAATATTAAGCTCCTTTCAATCATTGCCGACGAAGCATGCAAAGACGGAAAAGGTCATTGGCAAATTCACAGCCCAGAGAGTTTTCATGCGCATGGTAAAGATCTCTCATTTTCTCACTCCGTTCATATGTATGTATATTATATCCCGAGTCTATAAACGAAACGAATCCTCTACTTTTTGTCTTCTGTTCAATTACTCTGCCCACTTGGCATTGCCAAATGCTAATAACATACACACCACCACACAGAGTGTGTACAAAGCATTACGAAGGGAAAATGAAAGAACGAACAAACTTGAACGTGCATGTAGGTATATCTTACTACTATATCTTAGTGCATGCCTACACACAGGACACAGAAATCCATCCAGAATTCAGAAATGAGGGCTTCACTTCACCGCTTCTTCTATTGAAACTGTTACTATTATACACAACTCACTACCTTTTTCGCCTTACGCCATGTCTTTCTCACTGTATTGTGGCGATGAGAATAAAAATCGTCTGTACTTAAAACAGTACCCGTATAAACAAATTAATATTTATGATACGTAAAAAGTATGCATCCTATTCCTATCTGCTACCAATATCAAATAAGGTTTTTAAAATCAAATGTCTACTTAATATGTACAAATCAAACTTCATTACATTTTATACCATTCATAATAGCATAGTATAGGGTTTTATTTGATTTGAGCGTATATGATAAACTTTGTTCAACGAATTGCATAGTTAGCAATACCCATAGCATTATTGACCATTGTGTTGCGATTGTTTCGAATGACTAGTGACATCAGACAGAGCTAATAAAATATTAGTTGAAAGAAAGGATAGTAATATCTATTATTATACCTAGATGCTATCCTCTATGCAAACTAACACAAACTTATTTTTTTAAATACATAATGAATAAGACCAAGTCTGCAAAATTCGTATTAATCAATATGCTTAAAACGACATATTTTGAAAATGCATTAGGAGATGGAAGTGTAATTGAAATTTGAAGCCATGTAAAGCTGAAATGGACCAAACCCAAAATGCATCTGTAACGCAATGAGACAATCTAATCTCAGCGACCATAAAAACGAAAAGAGACAGCATCTCCTATTCTAATAGCACTTTGCCTGATCTGGAAAAGGAATACATATCACAGAGTTATTTCAAGAGATCTTTCTTGTTTTGCGGAATCAGTGGCAGTGGTAAAGTAGTTGAGCTGGTCCTAACATCATCCGAAGAGTAGGGCCACCTTGCTCCCCTATCATCAGCGCTATCACCAACAACACAACATCATCATCCTGAGAAAAAGAAAAGATATGAAAAGCGAAGAGTCCTCTCACGCGAATGAGTATAATAAACGCAATACTATACGTGCTTACATACGACGGGGTCTAGCGGTGCTAGCGGAAGGAAATGCTTAGACTGGAGTATGTGAGCTTTAAGATAGAATGTGTGTGTGTGTGAATCGGCTCCAAAAAAACTTATATTCTCAAAAACGAGCATCCCATTCCCATGTCATTAAGGAGGAGGGCCACCAGCAAGTTAACTAGGAAAAGCAATAAATGCAAGAATGGAAACATTCTCCGTGGAGAATGGAAATGAACTAGATATATATGCTTGCTTATTCCCATATGTACATGACGTACCCACATTTCTTAAGCATTTTCAGATCTTTTAAACTTACAATATGCATACCGTAAGCAAGATTTCTAAATATATAGAGCCGAATGTTTGTCCTGTTTTGACGATAAGCAATTAAACGGTACCGGTAACTGTACATCATAATAATAATTACAACTGTAAGATGCAAGATAACTGATGGAACAAACTGACTTCGAATTAATGGCATCATAACCTTTTGTGACTTGGTACAGGTACTTGAAGAAAGTTTTAAGCATGCATTAATTTTACGTTAAGCTTTTTCATTAAATTCGATCCAGGAAGTGTAAACACGTAATACGCACAACTAACGATTCGTGATCAGAACATTGGATTTGGATTCATTATTACATTAACAAAATGTTTTACTTACTTTGATGTCTATCGGCTAGAAATGTTAGAGAGGGAGGCAAATCCTTTCTTCGGAAAAAGCACATTACTTTGGCTTCAACGTTTCCATTTGGAGTCTGAAATTCAAAGAAAAAATTAATAAGTTGCAAGCAAAACTATGCAGCTCAAATTAAGCATTATGCCAAAAAGACTGCAGCCAAAAGCGGACCCGCATACTAAGAAGGACTACACACTAAAAATCCAGCGGGTGAAAGCAAAAGTAGCAAAGCCACTGTGGCTTGCTTTCTTTTACTTCCATACTTCCATCGTGGTATGATAAATTCCATCCTCAAATTGCCAATTGTTACACCGCAAAAAACATACATGATCAAATTTCATCTAACTGACACCATGAATACAGAAGCTCGAATATATATAAATAAAGCCTTAAATCCCCTTTAAAATTTAGAGTTAGGTGAAAGGGTATTTCGTGAAATCAAGTTGGACACGATCTTTGCGAGTACATCCATCATCCCGTCAATTTAAGTGAGAAACTCTCTTTGAAAATGGCGTTAGTAAAAACAGTAATTATGCTAAAATGCTTGTCAGTGAAGTCACTTATTTGTATAATGACGTATCGTGAATCGAAAGACTCCAACCAGTAGCCCCTATATTTTTATTTCTTTAACAGATCACGTTAAGTTATATCATGTATATAATTGAATACAAGAATAATTCAGCTGACTTTAAAAAGTTGGGAATTTTGGAAAAAAGAGTATTTATGGACATAAAAGAAAGGGATATTCTTAATTTTCATAAAATTGAAAATTGTGCAGCATCGGTAGTATAGGAGAACAAATTATATGAACATAACGGAAACATGAACTTCCTTTATTCTTGAGTACGACACGAACTTCATAGAAATTTTCTATTGAAGGAACTAATACGTGCATTGTTTCGCTAACTAAACTTTTTTTATTTGATTTAATTCACTTTAGTTCTTCAAATGTTCATATTAGCTAGTTAGACCTTAGACCAAGGAAATGTACTGACTGATGTCTTGTAGACGGATAAAAGTAGAAAATTACGATTTTGCATCGTCGGCAGGATTGGAAGCCAATGCCAACATCCATATAATTCAAGTGTAAGATATGAGAGTGCTTTGTGCTTTCACTACTACTTTTCACTCTAGAATTCATGTCATTTTATAACCACAGAATTAACTTTATGCTATACGAAAACTACGAATACATATCTTGTTCTATCAAATAGCTTTTTTAAAGTGCCGTGTCGTGAGTATTGTTGAAACAACATTGGTTTTTTAAATTCTAAATTAGCAATAGCCAACCGAACCCTAGTGAACATGGTGCAATTGGTATATGTGCATATATATGAACATCACATGCCTATTTCGAAATTTTAATTTGATAGTTGCGTTATAATACAAGAATGCATGAGAGGGATTTTGTCATATTGTTTTCCAGATTACTTCATGTCACGTATATGTGTACCTCCGATCTAATATTTGGTAGCATTACAGATTAAGCATGTACTTTTTTAGGAGTGCTCATGTACTCATGTACATGTTAAATGCTTCTTGCTTCTCTCTCTCTCCCTTTCATTCGTTCGGTCCTCTTCTAAAACTCATTCCTTGGTTTGGTCGGATTGCCATTGCGTTTACGTTTACACATTACATTCATGAGTCCTTCGCTTTTCTTTCTGACTCTTTCTACTACCACTTCTACTTCTTCTAGCTCCTTCCTGTCTCTGCTCACTCTACTCACTGATTCTCAAATAGAAATCGATAAATTAGTCCAGAAAAGGTTCCTTCCCAAACACAACCATCCCAACACTGCATATACATAAAATCATACATGTTTAAATGCGAGCAAGACGGTTCACCTGAAGTTTCACTCAGCAGTCAGTATGATTACGTACTCTTGAAACTGAAGCTATTGCCGTGTAAATTTGCATGAAATGGCTCATTGATGTAATTACCTTTTCATCTCACATTTATACGCATTTATCTGTATTTCAAATGGCTAAAGTAGAAATATTTCGAATGTTTTTGTGCGAAGCACTGAGATTTTTCAAGTGATACTCGTCCATTTTACGCTATCAACGTATTACTTCTTATGTTGTACAAATTAATTTCAAGACGAAAATGCATAAGGCTTATGCATAAGGAAAATGATGCAGCAGTCCTAAAACCACTTCGGGTATATTAGTAAAAGTTTGATTAGTATAGGCATAGGATATAATTCGTCAAACCTTTTCATACTTTTCTACGGGTTAGACAACTATGAAATACTCATCAAACTACTAACCAATTAAGAAGGACGAGGAATGTTCATGTTCAACTTTCGACATTGTTTCTAAAACATGATGCCAATTTGATTTGCTTGAGCTATTATTGGAGCATCTAATCTATTCATATTCATACGATGTACGATGAAAAATGATAATTTGTTGCATAAGCAAAAGCCAAAGAGAAAAATAATTTAGAGACACAAAACGATTGCAAATACAATGCATGTATTCTTACCTTATTAAGTTCTTCAATTCTTCGAACTTGATATGGGGAATTTCCTGAACTTTCGAAGAAGACATAGTCTGAAAGAGATAGAACAAACACATTTAATTATTAAATAATCATGATTCGTTGATAAATGAATTAGAAAAAAGACCGGCGCTAACATGAAAGATTCGCGAATAATATTCTAGCTATGCATTTTCTGCTTAAAGTCTTCATACCGTTTTAAGTGAGTATCTACAGAAATTTTAAATGCACAAAAATTGGATACGTGAATGGGCTATTTTAGCTAATTGAACAAAGCATTCAAGATTTCTAGATTCCTAATCTTCTTTTAAACGACATAAACGGATCAAACTAATTATCACTATAAGCATGTAATTTCACGCAACTGCGAACTGGTTAAATTATTTACAATTTACAATCAAATTTTCTTTGGATGAACACACAGTTCGCTGCTAAATTACATAATGGACATAATTTAAAAAAAAGACAAACTGACAAACATTTGGTATCGAAAACCTTGTGACTTGTGACACAGTTGTCAGTTATTACAAAGTCGTCATTTAATACAACCTATCGATCCTTCTTAGGAAGTTATGGAGCAAATATAGAAAGTAAGTAAAGAATAAAGTTTTCGCCTCAAGTTATTAAAAATACTAGAAATGTTTCGATTTGTTGGGTACAGCATAAATATTTAAAATCTTACCTCCAACTCTATACATAGTAGTCATGTTGGCTTTCAAATCACCAGAAACGGTATTCTTTTCATTAAACATTGAAAAATCGTGAGTTAAGTACGTCAAAACAACAACAATAACGTTACTTTTAAACTACATAAAAGCTAATGAAACTGCACACAGTGCTCACAAAAACAATGTACTGTTTAACAGCAACACTTTCACTTCAATTACAGCGCCTTCTAACTGGTACTGCGCTAAAGGTTCAGGAATTACAAAGTCAGTCAAAGTTATACTACTTCCGCTGCGTTCGACAGTTTCAGGATGTACGTATGTCTCAAATGCACCCAATCAAACATCAATCACTGATTTCATAACTACAGACAAGGTGGGCTTGACAAACTGAAAATCCGTAAATTTTCGACACGGCTCCTCTGTTGAGTTTACTCCACGAAATACTGATTCAAATCTGGAAAGACACAACCGATAAACGAAAAAAATTAGAATAAGACCCAATGTATAAAAAAGGTATTATTAAAAGTAAAGAACCCTTTAAACAATACAATACAATGCTTTAAAAACAATGCACTGACTACAAACTCACCATTTACTCCATTCGTCTCTCATTCCAACAGGATGATTGACACTACTGCACCGGTTCCGTTTCCGTCACACGTGTCTCTCCTGAAATCGATCTCACGGTTTGATGTAATACTCAATTGTAATTATCTAACTTTGGTCACAACACGAAATCAGAATCTCCAGTCAGGATCCGGATAAGCCGAATGAGTTTATAATCAACCTGAAAATTTTCAGCAGCTACGAACAAATGACAGTCGCACAAGAGTCTTGTCCATCCACAAATGAGACTCTCAATTAGATTTTCACAAACAGATAACAAATCTCTAAAAGAAAGGGAACCAGTATTTTTCCACAATCACAAAAACGCACTCACTTTAAAGCATTGTTTTGTAATAACGTAAGGTAATAATATCAGGTGCTTTATGGTGTATGAAGGAAAGCATAGCCGCTTCTGGTTGCGTACATCTGATCAGATGAAACGTCAAAAGAGCTTCAGCTCAACAACCAAACCAAGCGGTATCGGTAAACATTTGCCATAAATTTCCATGAAATTTCCTTTTTGTTTTCATCCGATATTTTGTCCCAGAAAAGTAAATATATCTCAAAGCAGATATCCGAGATTTTTATGCAGATGCACAATTTTATTGTTTACAAACTAGAGTTTGCTCAAAGCCCACTTTTTTCCACACTTTTTCATACATTTAAGATGGAACGGTGAACAGGAATTTTTTTTGGGGTTCGATAAGTGCTAACGGAACTGACTCAAGAAGTGACTTTTTCCTTGTAATTAGTGTATTTCTCTCAGTGACAATAATTAATTAAGATGACTCTCCGCAAGCAGCAACCCTTTCCCTAACGCCATACCACCTTTGACTGACTGAATGACGGTCCACCAAAGAACCAATTGGGTCCGCTGTATTCTTCTCGTCTTTTTTTTGCTTCTTCTGCTTTTGATACTCGAAATGATGAGGGGGAGCGTCACCACAACTCCACCAACTTTTGAAGCCGAAGGGAAGCTTCGACAATGAGGTGAATTAGACTCCAAAACAACTTTACTGGAGGAGTCCTCCCGTGTTCTGGGGACGTTTGGGTGAGATCTCCCAAAAATTTAAATATGAGTTAGATATGAATAGTTAACCAGATTACGGGAATGGTTTTAAATATGAACGTGCATTCATTTTTCTAGAGAGCCGAAGAAGAGCAGCAGAGAGAGACTAGGAGACATTTACATTATTAGGAGGAAGGCAGTAGTAGCTGAAGAAGAATTGCACAGAGAGAAAATACAGGATATGATGTGTACAAAAGTACGGAACGTATTCTTTTTTCTGATTTGTGTATTATTGTATGTTCCTGGTCTATCTCTCCATTATATACCTTGGCTGCTTACTGTAATAATGCAGTATTAATATGAGTCGGTCATTTCGTATCCGTCTTGGGCTGTCTCTCTTGTGTATAATGTCCTCATCCTTCCCATATCCTGAACTTAGGTATAAAATTGTGTGAAGGGAGAAATCTAATGTATAGCAATAGGGAAATATGGATGTACTGCTTTACTAACTAACTACTACTACTACTACCCGTTCTTCCTTTGGTTTGGCTTTGGCTGTTGCTCTGAATGCGATGCCGATGATGATGCCGAGTTGTTGGAGTTGTTGTTAGTTTTGTTGCTCTCTTCGCCCGTGATAATGATACTGACGTACGAATGATAATATTATGTATATTTAGAGTAATATGTAGATATGTATTTCATTACGGGTATGTCAAAAATACATGAAGAGAAATGTGTATTTACCTCTACTCCCCATTCTTTTTGCATGCTCTCACTCAAAGTCTTCTTGAGCTATATAGGTGGGAATACTTACGTATCTTGAGTATCAGAAATACTAGGTGTTTCATTTCATTTCATGAAGTCAAAAAGTAGCGTCTCTGTCTTTTGGGCTGGTTTGGTTTGGTTGTGCATGGACGATATTATATGCAATCTATCTGGTCTCTATCTAGAGTGTACTAAAATTATACATAATATTGTATCGTTACATCAACATCCCTTCTCGCTAACCTAACCAAACAGTCTTTAATGAAGCAGGGGTGAAAAAAGATATCCTTCTCTTTTTGGTCGAATATAGATGCTAGTTATGTGCACTGAAGAAGTAGTGAGTAATTACGTGTACGTAAAGTACATTTTTTGGTATATGGATGAAATGAATGTATAAGCTCACATAAATGCATTACACTGTTTTTGTTTGTTGATTGGATAGTAGTGGTGCGGTTGACGTTGACGCTCTCTAGATCAGGATTATTTTCATAGCTTTTTCCTTGCTTCGGTTATATTTTTGTTTTTTGAGGTGTATTATTGGTGTTTTTCCGTCACTAGTCGCTGGCTTGTTGAAACAGAGCTGAGATGATATGAAGTACGCTTTTGATGATGAACTTATGTACACCTCTACTACCTACTATGCTTCATCTTTTCTGTGAGTTTAAAGTATGAGATGAACATATATATACCTTCTCAGTTCCATCTAATCTGTTTTTCCGATTTCATCTCTAAACTTGTGTGATTAAATGCATGAGGTGGGGTTCTCTACTCGCAAGAGAGTAATTATTTTGCTCTGATTACTATTTGGACGCAATGTACTATAAGAGTATGCGATGTATGCATGTATGGATTCTCTTAACTTTTCTGCCGTTTCAATATGAACGTGAACATGGCATAAAAGATATGAAAGCTTATATTATTATAGATTCACACGACATAAGGAAAAGAAAACGACATTTCTTGCTTAGGACCTCGACCGACTCATAAAAGTACTTTTTTGGCTAGCATATACTTCCCAAGATTTTCATGCAGTGACTGCGATCTACCTGTGAATGCAGTTGGTTGGTTTGGTAGTTAAAAATTTACTTGTTCAAGTAGCAATGCATTCTCAATCTGTCATGATCCTGCAGCCACACTTCACTAACGAATATTCCCTGTTGTAGGAATGTTATTATCGCATGCCAAAAGGGTTTATGAACTGGAACAACATTGCATAATTATTGAGCTCGTTTTCTATATAGCTTCTTGCATCCTTCGGTCTAATAAAAGTATTATAGTCTGCATTATCATTCCAATGCAATAATTAGAATTCCAAGCAATTAGGCAGGTTATAAATGAATATATATGTAATGAATTCGTTGAGACACGTTTTAAGTTTTAATCATCTCGTAATTATTTTAAACGTACACAGCATCTGTAACATACCGTAAATATACGATTTCATGTATGTATATATTTACTCTTTGCATTAAAATTTTGTACATTGAACAATAAATAATTATTTATGTACTTGTTATTTCATTTTACAAAGCGCAAGCGAAACGACAAGGGCGACATTGGCCACATTTGATAAAATACACATTAATGAAGCTTAATACAATTTAATGTGTTTTAAGGGGCGTAAAAGTCTAAAACCATTAAACGACTGTATATAATATCTAAATTCCCTTACAATGTAGGTTTAAACTCTCTTTGCATTCATGTTTATTTTTTCACAGTAAAATACAACTACCACAATTGTACAAGATTTAATGCATAAATAGTTTACTTTTTTGCTGCAACAGATTTTTGTTTCATCTCTTTCTACAGTACAGTTGCATCAAAATAGATTAGCACAGAGTTCGCATAGTAGTAGTGTCAATGAAGGTACACTTATTAAGAGGGCACTTGAATTTTCTGTATATAATATAACCATATTAATCCCAAAATGAAACAGTTTTGTTTTAAAAAATGTTGCAAGGCATTTATTGTAATATGTTCATATTCAGCATCATCTCTCGAAAAAGAACACAGAAAATCAGTTTTGGTTTAATGAAACACAAATTGGCACAACGAATTTCCTGTATCTGGCAGGACTATACTTTACTATAATAATTAGCCTTATATGTAAACATTTAGTTCATTATGTAAATTAATGTTGTATAGTTGTGTCGTGATCTCTCGCATTGCATTATCTTTGATACATTGCATTATGTAGTAGGAAGTTTTTAGTATCATTTCATAAACCCTAAAATACTATATATTTAGTAAGATGCAAACAGCAAATGTGTAGGTCATTTTGTTAAGTTTAAAAAAGGCAATACGGCTCACAAGGTTAGTGATTAGTTACAATTTAAAATTCATGAGACATATATAAAATAGTTAAAATGAGACCTATTTTCTATAGTAAAATTGAACAACGTTACGATTTCAAAAAAGCATTAAAATACATGTCAGTTGTAGATCCGAAAATTGATGAGATAAAACGTTTCATTATTTAAAAAATTAACTGTGTATAACGTAACTATACTAAAGTTTCAGACTCAGTCAATAAGCCAATGAATCACTGGCAATACAGAGCTTTTGTTAAGCAAAGAAAATTATTTATCACTTGACAAAAGCTACAAGTATATATCAAACCACATTGAATGTGGGTCTCATTCCTAAAGGAAAATTAAAGCCTGTTAGGTACGATACAAAGACGTTAAAATCGAGTATTCTTAACATTTCATAATGTCTACTAAAAATAATTAAAACTGCGGCACCACCGAAAGAATTGATAACTGATATAACACCGATAAAATACATTGTATACCTACTGTATTTAATTAATAAGCTTTATAATGTATACGCTATACGCTGGCTGGGTTCCAATCTCATTGTTCGTCTAACGTGATGATTTTTTGCATAAATCCAGTGGTGCATCTGCAAAAATACAACAATAAACTTTAACATCTAATTCGACAAACTATAAACTATAGTTAGTAAAGTTAGAAAACCAAGGTTGAGGTTGAAGGTGGAATGTGGAATAATATTTTGTGACTCCTTCTTACCCATATCTACTGGTTCTGGAACATGACTTTTCTTTTTTTCGCTTAAATTCAAAGCTCCACAAGATGATACTTCAACAGGAGAAGATATTGCACTAGAGAACCTTAACGGTGAGTTTTGACTATTGTTAGTAATAGCAGTAGTACTACGGAATGGCGGTGAAGAGCCTGGAGGGTGTCCATTAACCATTCCAGGCCATGAACGTGGATTAACATTTGGCGTTTCCTGATTTCTTCGCACGCTGTGATTACTTTTGGGGGATGGTGAGTGATGACTTGTTGTTGGAGGTGGTACTGCCATAGGTAAATTGGGCATGACACCCAAATATGACGCTGCCACTGCAGCCGCCATTGTACTGTTCACAGGAGGAAAGAAATTTCCAGGAATAAGAGAGCCATACTGCAGAGCAGCGGCCGCTGCAGTAAGCGCATCTGTGGAATGTGGGTTGGCACCTCTCGTCAGCAAATCATAAGGTGGAGTCATATTCATTGGAAATGATGACATGAGCGATGACAATGCAATGTTAGTTGCAAGATTTTGATGAGCTTCTGCAACTGGATCCTTTGGAATGGAATAGAGGGATCCTTGCGTTGGAGCATTGTTTCTGCCAGTACTTTTGGGAATACTACCTGGGCTATTCGTCCGTACCTCATGATGATTATTATTATTATTACTACTACTATTAGCTTTGGAAGTCTTCAGTCCACTACTAGTTCTGTTGTTATGATTGACAGGGGTTGATCTGCTTGAATTTTTGTTAGTCCTATCAGTAGCTTTTGGAATGGGATCTGAAGTGTCCAAAAGATGCCGCAAAAATGATTTTTGGTCCTGGTCAGGCCGTGATGTAGGAGTGCAATTAATAGGGGAAGAACTGTGTCGACTTCCCTTTTGAATATTTTGCAGATGGCCGTGTGATGCTTCCTTGGATTGGGAATATCCACCTTGTTCCTTTAAACTTTGTTTAGAGCTTAGACTCGTCGGAGGGTCTCCACCACCACCAGTCCCTAAAAGTGATTGGATAGTGTAGTTAATAGCTTTAGAAACTGTATGCTGCTGAAAGAGTTTTTGTTCCAGCGAATGACTTGAAAGCTCCTGGTGCCTGATGGAGGACGCGTGCTCATCAGATATTCTAGAAAGCCCTCGTCCAGAGACAGGAGGATAATGATCGACAAGCTCGGTAGTTATTCCTGGTTTTAATAAAGTACTACTACTACTTAAAGTTGTACCAGGAGGATTGGATTTGGCACCAAAATGAGGACTACGGTTACTACGTTTATGTACAGCACTTTCATGCATAATATGTCTACTATGCCTTGTTTCGAATCCGCCCAATTCCGCACCAGCGACTGGAGATTTGTTTGATTTAGACATAGAATGTCGTTTGTAAAACTCGCTGTTCAGACCAGGAACATTCAGAATAGTTTTTCCAGCATCGAGACTACGGTTTGGAGATTTCTTTTTAGGACGGACAGTTGAAGGTTCTCTTGGTTCCACTTCATTGAATAGCCTTTTCTTGGGTGTAACCGCAGCCTGTTTTGTAGAACTGCACCTTTTCCCAGACAATTCATGTGTATCACCATTTGACTTCACTGACTTACATTTACTCACTGCTTTAATACTAGCTTGGCTTTCAGCTAGTTTTTCCAGGTTTTCTATAACTTTGTTTAGTGATATCTTGTTGGAGTTGTTTGCACGTTTAGATTTGGGGTCTTTGCTTAAATGTTTTCTTAAAGTGGTATCATTATCTGTTACATTTTCATCACTGCTATCACTAGTACTACTCCTATTATTATTATTCTTAAGTACACGAGATGTTACATCACAGCAACACTGGACACTGTTTTGAAGTTTTAGTAAAATATCGGTCCTCCGATAATCATAAGGCCATCTTTTTCGTAATTGATCCTGAGATACATCTTTCAGTTTACGACGAACTTTAAGGGCACAAGGGGCTGGTTTCATGTATAATTGAAGGCAGGCAGATACTCCTCTTTGAGGCACTGATTGCTTCCAATGACTTTCTCGCACACGCGGCGATGATAGCATAGAAGATGCATCGTCTGAAACTGAAAAGATTTGAAATGCACTATTTTAGAATACAAATATATTTGGTATATATAGTTGAGTTAGTCAATGAACAAAGGTTGTAATTACGGCTATGAGAAGTTGAACTTTCCACACGATGATTATGCGTCAGTGAAGAGGGGCTAGCAAAGGAGGACGGTGTAGAGTGACAAGGAATGGTTGCTTCTTTGACTGTATGAACTAGTGTTGGAAAAACCGTCTTAGTTCTTATCTGAACCCACTTGGTCCTTTCACCTTCACCATGATGCGTCAGTTCTAGGCAAAGAATTCCATCTGAAAGAAAAACATTAATCATCAATTTAATTATTGTACAAAATTAGTACAAAAATTATTCTGTCCAAATATTATATTATAAAGTCCAAATTAACGTACCTTTAAAAAATTTTAATCTTCCACTAGGTTTAGAATTTTTACTGCTTTCACTGCTCCCTTCCGCGTCATTCGGCGGGGTCAAGATTCCATTCATAGGTGGTGTAGATCTGGGAGTTGGCACTAAAGTTGCTGGTGATGAGTTCACACTCCTTTCACTTTCAGTACTTTCTAAGAGTTTGGGTGAGATAGTGTTCCTCGGATCAATTTCATCACACTCCTTTTTACTAAAATCCAAAATCTGTTTTGTCGTTGGCAAAGGACTTTGGGGGCTTGGGCTCCCCCCAGACCCAGAAACAGGTGTGTCCGCTGCATCACTCATACTGGGACTGGACATTATTTGCATTGGCCCGATTTTAAAAGCTGTTTAGCTACTTTAAAATTATTTATATAACGAGCATTTGCATTGCATTGCAGAGGTAAAGGGGAGAAATCAGTATATCACAATTATTTCATTCTTTTTCTTCTTCACATGATGTTTGGAGTTGCTCAGTTGCTCCTAAAATCTACTTCAAAAAGTTGCATTGACTCGATTTGCATTTTGTGTTGGTCCCGTTTGTTCTTGCATTAATGAGGGCATGAAACTCATCCTCCCAAATCGCCACCTACGAACATTAATGAAACAATGGACAAAAATTACTTCAACTGAACTGATCCACACGATGCCCACGAAGCGTCACTTTTTCTCTCTCGCTATACATTGTACCTCTTATGCCATAGCACAGCCGTAACGCTTTAAAGTAACTACTATTTCCCTTTTATTCCCACCACTCTTAACAAGTTTATTAAAACAAAGCTTGACAAACCGCGTAACTGCTAATCTGTTAATAAGCAATCTACAACAGCATACTACGAACTGTCAGAATAAGAATACTCATTGTTGACTTTTCTCACAATCTGTTCGTATTATCAAATCTCATTTTCATATCTGGCATGCACCGTGCACCTTTTTTCCTTAACACAAACACTAACAACTATTATGCATATCATATCTCTGTCAGATTTGTGTAGGTAAAGTATAAAATATGCATAATGAATGCTTTTAACCAAATATTTCTCCACTACCAACTTTCTCCCAAAACACATGTCATGTATGTAAAATAAAGATTGCATTTGCATACCTCATTTTCATTTCTCAAAAGTAATAACTTTCTCTACTCCAATGACGGAGGTACAGGAGAAAGGTGTCAAAACTGAGAAAGATAATAAAGATGGCATTTTCTCTTTCATCTTTCTACTGATGCTGCTGGAGTTGTTGAATTGATTTTTTAACTTTCCACTTCCACTTGCTATCCATTTTATATCACAGTTATATGCTTTCCAAATGCACGCCATCCATTTACTTTTTTCCGTTCTTTGTCCTTGTCCACATTAATCTCGACCACTCGTCATTTTTATCCAGAGTGGTGATGTGATAAGCATACACAATCACTTGATGAGGGATGAATATGCACGCATATGTTCTCCACCAAATGCACATTCACTTTCAACCATTCTTGTTTGCCTCCACAGAGATTAACAGATTAACACAAATTCCCAAAAAGTAGTGATGAAAGTCAAAGATCAATTTCCTGTTTCATGCAACAATTTTTTCAAGTAGAACTCGATATTTCACACGAAGATTCAAAGCATGCGGAAATTTAAATGCGTTGCAATACTTTTGAAAACTCACTTGGAGTTTAAAAAAAAAGAATAACAGATTTATTTTTTACTACATGATGATGGAGATAATGGATATCGATATTGGAATATGATGAGACTTCTTGAGTTAAATGTTATCTACACATCATTAACATTATTATTTCTACACATATAACATGGGAAAATTGGGTATCTGATCTTAATATTACTATATACGTAAAAAAAAAAGTTCTTAAACAGCTCAATGGAGATCAAGAGACTACTTTTCAATTCAGGAATGACGGACGACCAGCTACTAATTGTATACAGAGCGAGAGGAGCAGCAGTACACAAGTCAAATAAGATCTCTTAGTCATATTTTACATAGGCTAAGTAATAAGATGATGGTGTTGTTGTAGTCTATATACATTTTATGTTCATCTTTACGTTGTGATTGTGAAAAAGCTGCTGCTGCTCTGCTGCTGGTGGTAATCTGGTAAATAGCTTTGGCTTTATGTATACCATGGGTTGCAGGAGTAGTGGCCAGGGCATATTATATACTTTACACTTTACTTACTCCACAAGGGAATGCAATTGAGTAGGCTGTATATGGTAGCAATAGGAATGAGGATGATGATGACGATGATGATGGCAATACGGTGAATGGATGGACGACGAGAGAGGATGAGCATTTAGAACATTTTCAAGTTGTAATACAAACGGGAACGATTCAACACCCAGTGAGCATCAAGACAACCAAAAAGCAAACCAAACCATCATGTCTTCTTCTTCTTCTCTCCTCAAAGTTCACTTTTTAGATCATCCAACCTTATCCTTAAGATATATGTATTATCATATCGTGTGAGAGTGTGTGTGATGTGTACATATTACATGTTACATTACTATGAATGATGGAAAACAATGAGCTACTACTATATGCCATGCAACAGCTTTTACTTTACACACGAAGAACTATCACATTCTTTCCTTTTTATACCTTGCTCCTTTGCTTGTCCAAATCATCTCAGTCGAGTAGCTTGGCAGCTTTTGTGAATTGTGATGTAGCGAGAAAAAAAAAAGATTTTTTCGAAGATGCTTTCATAAAACAAGATCTTCACTAACTGCCATCCCACACCCCACACACCTTAATATTCGTGTAGATGCATAAAGCGGCGAATTCCACAGTGACTAGCTGGCTTTTGGGCGAACTCTTTTTCTCTTTATTCTACAATTAAAATCAGATCAACATACCTTTTGGAGCAGTAATAATACTGCAATTAAAATCAATACTCTACATGATGCATTCCCTAAAATGCTGAGGTGAGTTGACTTGAACTTTTAGCTTGACTCTCACGTTTAGCTTTTTGGACGACTGAGATATGATGTTCATGTTCTGCAACAAAAGACATACATGACGCAACTGTTGTTCTTAGGAAGTTCTGCAAGTTCTTCTAGATTATTTGGAGACAAATATGGCTTGTGAGAAATCCACCTCCAGTTTTGTATCCTACGTAGTAACATCGTCATCATATCATCGTATCAAACTATAAAAGTTTATCTATTATATGTATGGATTTGATTCCCATTTTCCTCTTCCTCTCAGAAAAAAAAACATCTTGACGACAGAAGGCAGAAGGCGTAAAGAGCAACAAAGCACACAGGGGCAGCGGCAGCAGCATACATTTTCTCTTGCGCTATGTACATACATAGCAGTAGCCAAAAGTATATATAATGTACAAATATAGCATACTTACACTACCTACATTATAATGATAGGACTAGTTTGAAACAGAAAATGGAACCATCTTCTTCTCTATCAGCGAAAGAAGAACAACAGTATGACACAACACAATAACACCACATACGAGGGCAGATGATAGAGAATGGTCATAAAAAGGAGGAACGCGAGCCACTGGTGTGTGAGACACCAAGAGTGTGCCATGATAAAGTTCCATCGCATGCCATAATAAAAACTTGTACAAAAAAGTACCCCTTGAGGCATGTGTACAGCATCAGGTCTTGATATACCGTGTGCATGCCACGTACTAAAAGGAAGCCTGTTAACACTGTGATGCCCAAGTGCACATAAAAAAAGAAACAAGAAAAGATTGGGCTCCCCTTTTTCTCTAAAGTCAACTACCACTACTGTTAACCTAATGGAAAAAGGCAGAAGGTAGGAAGCTTGCTTGCAAGCCGCATGCAGTGCTTCAAGCTCATGGCTACTTACTTCACATAAAGTGAAGCTATATGAGAATGAGAGAAGAAAAAAAAATCTATCGTCATAATAATATATGTAACATGCTTTCTATATACATATCAAAACTTTAAACGTGCTTTACAGGTTTAACCTGTGAGCACAAGAATAAGAGCGCAGCGATATCCGTAAAAGCATGACCACAAAACTCTAAATACACATGATTGAGAAAGACAAAAAAGGTTTTCTCTTAAAGTCCCTCTTAGTCAGTTCTTCTCATCACTATCTCCCACATGCACGGTATTATGTATGCAGTACACATTACCTTTAGTTAATGTTTTATTACAGGATGATGCCGACACGCATGAAATCTTACCTACAAATCCGAGCCAAAAGCGAGTCTTACAATGTGTTCACAACTCATACAGTTTTTGTATTTGATTTTGCTTACACCACCATCGCATCGAAACTCCACTACTCCAGAAGTGGAGGAAGATAATGAAAACTATGGGCTTCTATTCCATTGTGGCACTCCTCCTCCTCACATCACATTAAACTAGAATGCCATACTTTTCGAAATAGAAATATGCTGACGAATGTTACATATGAACAACACTTTTAGTAGGAGCCGCTGTTTGGGCATAAGATACGCACACAATATATATTTGAAGCGTAAAAGAGTAATTCAAAGTTGTTTAACTTGTCCGCAAGGCAATGTCAAAACCGGTCTCTCTTTTGCATTCTTTTCATGTATGTTTCATCATCATGATCATCATCATATCAACAAAACAACACCAGAATCACTATTTTTCAACTGGATGAACCAACATCTAGGATCCACCAAAAATTCCTTTCTGTCCTGTATAAAAATAATATATACTGATGGAAATGGGAACGTCATAATATCATCATCATATCATGGAAAACAACAAAAATGGAAGTTCCATATAAAAAATGAATTTTCAGATCATAACAAGATCATTTTCGAACCAAAGCGGCAGCGTAATTTGCCTTCAACATCGTAAACTGGGGATTGATACCTTTAAGAAGGAAGGACTTGAAATATTATGTTTTACGTAATCCCCCATTTTACAGCTTCGTCACATAAAATGTCATGGATTAAAGAACCATTCATGTTCATCATGTACATGCTTAACTCATTCTGCTTGAAATTATATTTTTGCCAAAGTGTTTTTGGATACCCTATAACATTGTCAACAGTCCACACATCAATACCTAGAAAAGAGCAAAGGAGATGTTAGATGTGGAGAAAAGAAAGCTTGGCTCAGTGTTCAGCTCAGTTAATGCTCTCTTGTCTTGTCTCGGCGAGCATAATTCTAAGACGCAACGTGACGCTTTCTGCCATTATCGCTGTGATGCTACTACCACTCTCGTATTTCTTCTTGAAATCCAATACCTTTTATCATGTCTTTGGCTTGTGCCTTGCCTTGCGCCAAACCAAGTCATAAAATTGAAAGCAACACAGCAAAGCAACATGAAATGTTACGTAGCATAGCATACCACAATACCACCATGAAGAGTTTAAGTACTATATGGTTCCTCTTTGCGGACTGGACTGCTGCTGCAACTGCCTACATTTATACTCATTATGGTTGCCTTCTCCTATTCACTACCATCATTTTTATCAAAAGGTTAATGTTTCAGATGGATTTAAGCTCTTGGGCATCAACAACAACCGCAGCTGCTTGTAACATGAACTACAAAAGAGTCATTTATGCTCTTTTTCTACTACCCATATGGACAGAATCAGGAGAATATGCTCACTGTTCAACCATTACTTTGTACTTTGCTGACAAATTACTCAGGAGAATCGTAATAACAGCCAGTATTAATATTAAAATGTTGATACCATCATTTTAATGGAGCTTAGGATGACTTGCAAACGTCCGTAATTGTTGGCTTGATAGACACTACATAATATTTTATGTTTTGTTATGTTAACTTTTTAATTTTCATGAGTGATGATGATATAGAAATGATCATGCTAGGTTATACTTTACTAGTACTAACTATAAGTGCTAAATATTCGTTTGAATTAGACTGAGCTGTACTACGAGTACTATAAGTAACTACTCGTTTTTAGGTTAATATGTAAACCAATTATGTGCCACATACAACATACATAGTGCAAGCTACAACTTTATGCTAAAAACACATGCCGTCATTTCATGTATCAAATTTCATGACGTCGGAAATGGTGCAGGTGCAGATGGATGCAGTTTTCAGTTTTAAAAATTGTGAGTGCAATAATTATTATAAGCAGTTAAATAGCAATGAGAAGCAATTTTAACGAGTTGTCAAAGTCAAAGTTATAGGAATATGCATGGCAAAGTAACCCAGTTTGCATAGTATGATTACATGAAAATGAACAAGGGGGAACTTGAGAAACTGTAAACAAAACACGTAAGATCATCTCGACATCAATTTGCAACAAGCGAAAATGCAACACGACCACGACCCAAGGGTCAGGGGTTGGGGTATTCTGAGAAATGCAAAAATCCTAAATGATTTACCAATATCTTTTGTAGTGCAGTTCCTCCAGATCCAGATTAAAGCAGTTCGTTACATTTCAAATGAAATAAAGAATTAAGTAAACTTACATTTTAACAGTTATCTGTTGATATCCAGCTCACATCCTTCTTTTGCACCATGTCCTCCGGACTCATCACCAGCGATCTTAATCCTCAATCGTTGTTTGGACAATCGGCACTATTTAAATGGATTGACTAGGTCCATTAAACAAACGCAAAACAGTTACTGCTACGCTGCAATATCAGCTAAAGAAATCACTAAACAGCTGAATGACCTAGAAAGGCCTTGTCTACCATTCCCCCGACCGCAATTGAATAAACGAAGAACAATCTAAACTGACAGAACTCCTAGTTTTGAAACATATCAAACAATATTTTTAACAAAAGTATTGACAAATATAAATGCATGTAAGTAAACACTAATTACAGCGATTTGGTTGTTCTCAATAATTTATCAATTTTATCTGTTCTTTAGCAAAGTTAAATTACAACTACACGGAAAAGAATAGTGGAGCCTAAATAAATCTTTTGCGATATGATTTTATGAGTTTAATTGTTCAATTGTTCCCCATATTTCATTCCCACAACCAAGCATGGTTTACTCAATCATACATGATTTAGAGGAGATTCGTATTTATATTATCTCTTTTATGGCTTAATTATTAAGGTTTTTGATTTCAGCCGAAACTTATGGCGTAGAGGATGGGATAATCAAAAAACAGCCATAAACTCTGACACTTTTGGTTGCCGATGCTGACACCTTTTGCCGTGTTGCCCCTAAAACTTTTCACTGTTAATGTTTCACATTTCACAATGCCCCAAAAAGCTTCCAGCAAATATCAGCGAGGCGGGCTGACTTGTAAAATCATCAAGCATTTAACCCTCGCTTATGCACTAAACTCTGGATATATCCTTTCCGTATGAAAATATCCGATGCTTATAAATTTAGGTATATCCGTATCGTGTCGTGTCATAAAGTATTTGTACATAAGGCGTATTTACGTATACTTGTAGGTATCTGCGGATGTGAGCAACGCATTTCAAGGGAGTAAACAACCTTTCGTAATTTTGTGATTTTGTCAAATTATTTAAAATTTACTAATACATCAAAGTGACGAGGACAGTGAAAAGTTAATTGAGAGTACTACTCGGAAGAAGGTATTGTAAACATTATTTATCTGGTCGTATTTTCTACATTTGTAAAGTTGAAAGTTGTCAATTTTCAATTAATTGGTTCGAATTGGATAACCAATTACCAAAGAAGAAAGTAAGAGGAAAAACTAGTGACAGTATAAGAAATTCGTGGCAGTTGAAGGCTTTTTCTTGCTTAGAATTTAAAACTGATTTGGTAAAATTATTTAAGTTTGTTCTGCTAACTTGCCATTATATTCTTCCAGATTAGGGTATTTGCCGGTTTCAAAGATTATACCCGGCTTGTTACTTGTTACATACTATTAATAGTTTTGATGTTTATTCATTTATTGTCGATATTTGTTTTTGTTTGCAGAATCAGCAATGGCAGCGACTACTTCTCGCCGTGTGGTCGAGACGGATCTGGATGACCTTGCAAACGTAGAGTTTGAAACGAGTGAAAATGTTGAAGTTGTCAAATCTTTTGACTCGATGGGCCTGAAGGAGGATTTAATTCGGGGAATATTTGCTTATGGTAAGAGTTTTTATATTGAAAGTAAATGTTTAATTGATAGGTTTGGTAAATGCGAGAATGTGAACTTTAGGGCTAATTTAATTACTTTTTATTTTAGGATTTGATAAGCCCTCGGCTATTCAACAGCGAGCAATAAAACCAATAGTGAAAGGCAGAGATGTTATTGCCCAAGCACAGTCTGGTACAGGAAAAACGGCGACATTTTCTATTGGAATTTTACAGTCGATTGACACTACCACGCGCGAAACACAGGCATTAGTGCTTTCTCCAACACGTGAATTAGCAGTTCAAATTCAGAAGGTAATACATCGAGCTGTGATTTCACATTTTTCAGCATCGTTATACTGTATATTACCGTGGTTTGTAAGTGAATTTTAACCTTTAACATCATTATCACTGCTTGTTTATTTTGCAGGTAATTTTGGCATTGGGGGATTACATGAGTGTGCAATGTCATGCTTGTATTGGTGGGACAAATCTTGGAGAAGACATACGCAAACTGGATTACGGACAGCATGTTGTTTCCGGAACTCCCGGTCGTGTATTCGGTAAATAAAGATAACAATTTATTAGTTTAACACCGTGGGCATGAGCGAGCAGTAATCCATTTATGCATGTGTGTTATAATTATTAATAATATTTCTTCCAGACATGATTCGGCGTAAATGTCTTCGCACACGATCTATCAAGATGCTTGTTCTTGACGAAGCAGACGAAATGTTGAATAAAGGATTCAAGGAACAGATTTATGACGTATACCGATACTTGCCTCCATCAACCCAAGTATGTAACTTATTTTTAATTCTATTAATTTTTTTGTCATAATGGATTGTACAGGTAAATAATTTTATATGTTGTTAAATTAGGTTTGTCTTGTTTCTGCAACTTTGCCTCATGAAATTTTGGAAATGACCAGCAAGTTCATGTCAGATCCCATCCGCATTCTCGTTAAGCGTGATGAATTGACTCTTGAAGGAATCAAGCAGTTCTTCGTTGCAGTTGAAAGAGAGGAATGGAAATTCGACACCTTGTGTGATCTATACGATACACTCACCATCACACAAGCTGTCATTTTTTGCAACACCAAGCGGAAGGTGAATATTAGAATGGGAAATGGAATTCCGTCACTTCTTTTCCATCATCACTTTGAATATATAATATATCATTAATATATTATGTCGCCCTTATATTACAGGTTGATTGGCTCGCTGAAAAAATGAGGGAAAGCAATTTCACCGTTTCCTCAATGCATGGTGAGATGCCTCAAAAGGAAAGAGATGCCATTATGAAGGAGTTCAGAAATCAGCAAACGTAAGTCAAACTCTATTAGCCAATCTAGTTCTTATATATCATATATTCAAAAATATATCATAAAAACATATATTCAAAATTGAATCACATTCTTTCTTTTCAGACGAGTTCTTATTACAACTGATGTGTGGGCTCGGGGTATTGATGTCCAGCAAGTTTCCCTCGTAATTAATTATGACCTTCCCAACAACCGTGAGTTGTATATTCACAGAATTGGTAGATCCGGTCGGTTTGGAAGGAAAGGTGTGGCCATTAACTTCGTGAAAGAAGATGACATCAGGATTCTTCGGGATATTGAACAGTACTATTCCACACAGATCGATGAAATGCCAATGAATGGTAAGTGCAAGCCATTCACAAAAACTTTCTACTCATATTACAACATATGAAATAAGTTTTTAAACAGAATATTTTACATTTTTACAGTTGCTGACCTGATCTAAAGTTATATACTTGGAAAGAATGGAAATGAAAGATTGACAGCCGTTAGATGTAGACCTTGTATGAAAGAAATGCTATGCGTGTCATTAAAAGTATTTTAGAGGTACCCTTACAATATTGAATTTTAGATAGGAAATTAAATTGTTCTCCGGAACACTAATGATACAATAAGGTCGAATTGTTAGATTATATACTGCTTGTTTACGTAGATAATAGATAATAATATTTTTATTTCTGAAAAGTAGTCTAATGGATGCCTCATGATAATATTCGTTACATATTCGTATGCTTTTTTTTAAATAAACGATACGTGAATGGAAAACTGACGTTGTAAGAAATAATCTAACTTGGAATTTCTTTACTTCATTCATATAAACCATAAACACATTATGACATGCAAGTCGATTCATACAAGCATGATGTACGACGAAAAACAATAACCGTTAGATGACTACAATAATAATGTATAAAATAAAATGAGGAATACATACAGGTCCACTAAAACTTAAACTCCCTTTGTTTCTTTGCGCCCTTCTTCATATCTTGTTGCTGCATTTGACGCTTACGCTTGTTCTGTAAAATTGCAAAAATTAAAATTAAAAATAGAATAGAAGGGGTAAATACATGCGATATAACATGAACTTCAACGTACCTTTTGTTTAGCAGTATGCTCGGCTACCATGTCTGACAAATCTTCTCCTTGAGAATACGCTTGCTTTTCTTTCAAAGTCTGCTCGTACCTTGCTTCCATTGCAGCAGTGTCTACCAAATCTAATTCTGAAGGATCTAGTGCGAGTTCAACAGTGCTAGTGTCTTTGACAGCAAAACCAGGTGCTCTAGATTTCTCCTTAACTCCAGTAAGGTCATAAACGTGCGTTGATGCCATCATGGCACCCGATATACGATCAACACGCTTCTCAGGTAGAACGGTGTATAGCGATGGTGTTTCACCACTAAAATGTTGTAATATTTTTAAATTAATGCGTTATCCATTAATAATAGTAATGATACAAACATACAATTAACAATAGAAATATTATATTCAACGAACCCTTCCATGTCTTGCTCGATTCTACGTTTCCTCAACTCAATCATTTCAGGAGTTTCCAAGCCGGCAGGAACACTAGAGAATCCAGAAGGAGTAGCCAGGCCTTCTGCGGGAGTCTGCAAACCACTATCTTCAACAGCTTCTGCTTCTTCTTCCTCTTTATCCTCCTCCTCTTCTTCCTCTTCTTCTTCACTTTCGGATTCTTCCTCAGACTCGAGTTCTCCCCATAGGTTTTTGTCTATTAATTCTTCTTCTGCTGCAGCCTATATTATATAACATTTTTAGTAGGTGAGAAATGAGCAGCCTATGTAAAATTACTCAGAGTAAGAATGATTACAAAAAAAACTCACCGAATCATCTTGATTCGTTAAACCAAAAACGTCTCCATACAGCGGCCGGCCCATTTCATCGACAGGAGGTTTACCCCACCCACCTGCATGGTATCCAAAACTACAGCCATCAGGAATAGGAGCATTAAGACCTGGAATTTTGAGATGTGGGTAGGATGGTGGAGGTCCGTATCTTTGCATGGCAATTAACCATGGCGGTGGTACACGGTGTGCAGTTGGACCAACTGGCATTCCTAAAGCGGTCCTTAGATCATCAGATAGCTCTCCAGGTTTTTTATCTTTCATGCGGGTTTCAAACTCCTTTCCTTCGTAGTACAAATCACCATGTATGGTCATTTTCGGTTTTGATTGCCATCTAAAATCAAATCATGGGGATAAGAATTAGTTGGTAACATCATTCATAAAAATCTACCATTTGTATACAGAATAGTAAGGGAGACTAACTTGAAGAAAGCATCGTGAAGTTTCTGGTAATCAATGTCGATTTTGCCCATTTTTGGTCGAACCCTTTCCCTCATCTTTGCTTTTAAAGTTTTTTGATCCTCTTTCTCAGCCAACGCTGCTCGCATTTCCATAATTCCTGTTTTCTTAATGAAGCCTGGCAAATCAAAGGGTGCTTTTTCGATACCTCGCTTTCCTTGAAGATACTGAAATCAAACAATCAAACAAGTTACTTTCTCTATTCATGCACAGGATAGTAGAATGAATACATCTAATCAGGATAAATCAGTAGTATGATACCTTTCTCTTATAACACCAATGTCGGGGAACAGGAACTGTATTCCTGTATGATTTTAAATGGATTAACAATTTGGGGTCTTTTGCAGTTACATCGTGCATCTCCACAACGTCAGGTCTTGCAACTACTTGCTTTAATTCAGCTACAGATAGACGAGTCAGCTTTTTCAATTTTCGCTTCGACAATTTTGGCTTTTCATCTTCTTTTTTCTATAACAAAACAGCAAACAACTGAGCAAACAAATACAACAAGTTAAATTATTATTTTGTACATGTAAACACTCACTTCATCTGGCTCATCGTCCAAGTCTATTTTTGGGACTTTTTTCAAAGCCGATAAGTCTTCAGTTTTGTTTTCTTCATCCTCCTCAGTTTTAGCTTTCAATGATGCATCATTAATTCTAAAGTTTTCAAAAACATTAGCGAATGCTCTGTACATTGGATCAAAAACGCTGAGTTCCAACTTTTCAGCAACGTATCTAAAAGTCAAAATAGAGCATTTTCATGAAGTAATCAGTTATCAATGCATGCAATGTGTAAGTTAATTTAATGTTATATAAAACACTCACTCTACATCAACATTATCGTCAGGTTCGTCATTTTCATCCGCATCTCCATTGGTCTGAGCGTTCTTCTTACCAATATTCTCGCCATCGGGTAACTCTTTCCTAAAAGATCCATCCATTCCAATCACCGTTACCATTCTATTTTTCTTCTTCTTCTTTTTCTTCTTTCTTTTATCCTTCTTGTCCTTTCCATTCACACCATTTTCAATAACAGAAGCTGAATTATTTCCCGAAGCGTTGTTTAAATTATTTTGTTGCTGCTGCTGCATTAAAAGCTGTTGTTGTTGAAGTTGCTGAAGTGCCGGATCCGTCGTATTATTGTTAGCATCTTCAGGTTGATCATTGTTATTGGCATCTCCATCCAACTGAAAGGCCGCATTGTTTGCTGGAACATTTCCCTCATTTCCTCGATTTTCATTAGCAGGATTACTATCATCATCTCCAGCTCCTTGAACATTTTGGGGTTCTGGTTCCAATTCCAAATCCAATTGTTGTTGCTGCTGCTGCTGAACCAAAAACGCTTCTTGCGCTTGCTGTAACTGAATGTGAGGAGGTAGTGGACCTCCCGGAAACTGAACTTGTTGCAAAACCACAGGATTTATGAAAGCATTTTGCACGAGTTCTATTCCCTCATCTAAATCGTCTACATTTTCCTGATACTGTAAACAAATAAATGGCATTTGTATTAGAAAATCTTATTACTATGAATCTAATCATAAACAACTACATGTTAGAAAAGGATTGACTTACGATTATTTGCTGCTGTTGAATGGAATCATCTACTGCATTATTACTGTCGTCGAATTCAAAACCAGAGTCTTCCCCTGGAATATCCATGTTGTCAAAGGTTGACGAAACCCACCAGTACAAATTTCACGTCAAATCTCTGTCCATAAATAATTAAACATCATATTACAACTGCTAATTAAACCAAAATATCTTGAACTTAACCTTCAAGGCCGTTTCCAAACAAACTGACTGACTTACCAATATTATAAATATAATGAATTCTGATAAACAAAACACCAAAACCGGGCCAACTTTTTAACAAATCATTTGCGTCTTACGTCCTACATCCAACTCAATTGACGCAATCAGCAGCAATAAATTAACTTCCCAAACACAGTACTAGACACTTTACATCCAATCCAGCTAAAATCGACAACTTACACAACAAACAAGATACAAAAAGTGCTTGTTTCATGGCCGGTCGGTGTACAAGATTCTTATGTACTTCACTATCTCTTGTCTACAAGTTGAAAAAGGTGTTTTTGGAAGAAATGCAAACTAAGTAGGTGGTAAGATATCCAAATGTATTCCATCCATAAAGAACCTTCACTACTTATCGTTAGCATTGCAATATCATACCATCCCGGTGTGGAACGGGGTAATGATATGTCCTTATGCACATGAAAATGAGAAAAGGATCAAGATAAACCAAACAAATGCACTCACATATACATACCTACTGTACTTTACCTACCGCATCGATTGAATATGCCTAAAATGTGAATGTTTACTTTCAACGTGAGTAGTTGCACAGCTGAGAAATGTGCATAAAATTCTAAACACGGGGACAAACGCATGTAAATCTTATGATTATAATAGATTTTTCGGTGTTTGAGCATTATGTATAGGGTTATCAATTGATTTGAGAAATAGTGTAAGTGAATTGGGTTAATTTGGAGTGAAAAATGTTGCGAGAACTAATTTCCAGACAAGTGCACGTCTTCCGGGTTGCTAGATCGTTGGATGCATCCCAGTTAAGAACGTGTGGTCCGTTGGCGTTTTCAAATGGTCGAAGTTTGCATACGTCCCCGTGTTCATGTGGAATGTATTATGAGTCTAATCCAAAGGGAGAATATCGGAACAAGAAATTTCATGAAGACATAAGACGAGTATGTTACTTTTCGTTGAAAATGTGGCATGATTAATTACTAATACAATATGTATTGATGATTCTTTTTTTGCCATTATTTTTAGAGACAACGGGAGAATCTGTGGGGGCTCAAAAATGGATTGAAAGACCTCCGAGAAGGAGTTTCGGAATGGGCTGAGGAATGGAAGGAGAAGTTGAAAGATCCTCATGTTGTTATCGAAGGTATCCTGGCGTTAGGCGTTAGTGTATTCCAAAAAAATAGGTTTCATTATTAATCATTAATCTGATATATTATGTTCTAGGTGATCACGATAAGATGTGGTCTTTTGAAAACCCAGAGACCTTGAAACATTGGACAACGACTTGTGATTCAGATCATAATGAGGGTTTCAGTAGATGTGACCTTACGACGAGTCCAACAGGTAAGATGATTCGTAAAATGAACTCTGTTTTTCCTTTTGAAGCATAATGGCAATGAACTAACTGAAATATTTAATGCAGGTAAAGGACTGTTTCATGGATTTACCAACACAACTGCTCCCAAGGATGGCAGAGTTAAAAATGCTGGCTATTGTGTAATGAGATCAGATCGACCGATGGTAAGTTTGCGCTGTAGTTTCTTAGCAAATATCCATCTTCGTGGACGGAACGGGTATTTAATAACGGTAATGATTTTTTTACCCTGCAGAAATCGTTTGCCAGAAAATCATACCATGATTGGTCACAGTATACACATCTTACTATGAGAGTTCGTGGGGATGGGAGATCATATATACTCAATATTGCGACTGCTGGATACTACGATATTACTTGGAATGACGTTTATCACTACGTCCTATTTACAAGAGGTGGTCCATATTGGCAGAAGGTTAAGGTACTGAGAAAACAATATGAGGAAATATAGTGTTAGTGGTGCATTGGTTTTCATATCGAAGTTATGTTTAAAATTCACGCGTTTCCCTATTATTGTACAGATTCCATTTAGCAAATTCATTTTTGGAAGTAAGGGGCGAATTCAAGATAACCAGAGTCCCTTGCTCCTTACGAGGGTCTCATCCTTTCAAATTGGTGTTGGTAAAGTTGATGGTCCGTTTTGCTTGGAAATAGATTATATCGGTCTGGAGTCTGATCATAGTAAACCTGAAACATTTGCATATGAAATGTATAGAATTCCAAAGTTCATAGCTAATGTATAAGTTGTTGATTGAAATTAAAATGTTTTTGTCAATTAGATTTATGCTTTCTCCGTCTTCACAAAAATCATGATTCTACCCTTTATTCCGAACTTAACAAACAAACAGTTTTGCTTCAATTATTTTACTTTAAATCCGATTTTAACTTTTTGAGCAAAAAATGTGCTGGCTCCAAAAAGTACGAATCAAAAAGTTCAAAATTGCATCTTCCATTTTCGTCATAGTTTGCAGAGGGAAAAACCTTTATTTTACAGATAGATCTTATCTGTTGCAATCTGTAACCTCAGTATGTCTGGCACTAGTGAGAGACTATCTAGGGCTTCTCATCTCCTTCATCGGAATTAGTCATGGGGTAACTTAAGATTAAAGAAAAGGAGAACTCTACTCTGTCATCTATTGCAGCAACACCAGCATAATAACTTGAAACCATCAGCAAAGGTTGTAACCTGTAACTGAAATATATTCTGCATTGCATGCCCAATACCGATTCAGTTAGGATATTACAAGTTGAAGTATCATTCAGACTTTAATATTTAATGCACACTTTTGGTCTCACGGTCATGACATGGCACAGCCATTCATTCTGGCATGTAAAATTACCGTGTTTGATACATGATTACTGGTTTCCATTCCTGCCCACTAAACCAGGGTCCCCTAATTGTCTGTATAGTGAAGACAAACTGCACATTTCGTGCACTAATGAGACAAATTAACATTTTTATAGTAGCTGCATAAATGCTGTCAAGATCTGTAAACTGTAAACTGTAGGTCTTGAAGACAAAGTCATGACGTGTCAACGCTGATGCTGGAAAAGCCGTTATACAGACCAACTCGTATTATTAGGGACTTATTAATAGCAAAAAATTACTACACTCAAGAGTTTAAAAAGGAGTTGATACCTTCATTAAATCTTTTTTTTTGGTCCCGCACGCACGCTGCAGGAATACATCTTAACGGAACTATTGTACATAACAGAACTCTGTTTTTGCATTTTGGCCCATTTACAATTCAGTTTCATTTTCGTTGCAAATATCACTGGTCTCCTTTTGGAGTTAATGAGGCTGAAGAAAATACATCTTTAAAGTCGGTACAAGGCGTTTGCCGCTGTGCCTTTGGTGTAATGATTTTTTTGACTCAGCTAGAGAAAAAACTTTATTACAAGGTATTACACAATATGCAAGTTTTATGTGCTACAAATCTGCACATTTTAGTTTTCCATTCATATCTATAACTATGCCATAACCTCATGATATGAAATAGACAAAAAAGTTGTTATCAATCGGCAAGAACGTGGTTCAACCAGCATTCCCACTTTTTGCGTATATACTCATACGCACACCTTAACAATGCAACTCCGCCCGTCCGTGTCAGGTATAAGACTGTTAAATAATTTCACAGATTAATAAATTATTTCGAGATCATTACGCATATTTCGTGTACTTTTACTAACTCATAAAAGCTGTGCATGCGAACCATTTTTCACTGAAGATTAGTTTGTGTGGCCAATTATGAGGAGTTGATGTTGCTAAATTATTAAGTGCGGCATGCTTTTTTCTGTTTACCGTGATGAATTCAAAGCATTCATTCGCACATTTCAGAAATTCTTGGCTGGGTATACATATATTTTAACTTTTATATTCGTTACAAAGCATTTCAACAGATGAAGAATGAATAAAATGTCATCCACAAAGATCCCCACGTATGAATTTTTATGATTTTGTTGTTGCTCCCATATCGTGCACGACCGTGTGCGTCTGACTCCCTCCAACTTGCATTTCTAACGGTGATTGAAGTTAGTACTTACTGCAAAAATGCAACTCTTATTATCTTCGTCATGCATAATTCATGTCATCATCCATTCGTCCTTGTAAACTTCATTCATGAAATTGTCACCATTTAAATTCCAATGTAGTCGAAACTCACATGTAGGTCTGTGGGGAGGTGGCATATATTTGTTTGTATTATTTTCAAACTTATTTATATGCAGTTAGCAGTATACATACATTACATCCGTTTCACATGGCACACAACGTACAACCAATTGTTTCCCAGAGGGTGCCATGATTTCGTCTTGACCCTAGGGACACTCCCTATTACGCAAGAACAATGTACTTTGCAAACGATATCAATGAGAGTTAGTATCATCAATATCATTTACGGCTCATTACGGAGGTAGATTGCAATAGCTTACTTCGATTTTAATGGTGATCCTTGTTTATTAGCCTACCATACTATGCAGCTCGTGAATTCCTTCGGCTTTATGTTTTGGTTTAGTTATAGCGAATGATATGATAAGACATAAATTTCCAATGTCAGTACCTTGGCTTTGGCTTATGTTTCGGACTGCGCAAGGTAATGAAATTTTAGTGCAAAACAACTGTTGATTGTGACAGAGGAATGTTCTACTCCTATAAGGAGATACGCATCAATACACAAGTGCATATATTATTAAAGTATTGAAGATCATGCTTTTTTGTAAATGAAAATCTCAAGTGCAAGGCTGAACTGAAATCTTTCGTAGACAAAGTTTTCATTGGGTCGTATGTGAAGTATCGAACGAAAGCATTTCTTTTCTCCAGTTGTAATACGAATACTGACTTCCTGACACTGAAGACTTCAGTTCAGGAGTATTAACTTGAGTCTCCAGACCGCATGCAATCATCATCAATAAGGTATCATTATGGAAAATTGACATGATTTTTTCGGATTAGACTGGAAATATGTAATGTGAACTGGAATGTTTGGCTGATTTTTTGTGGCCTGGCTAGACTGGACTGGACAGATTCTCGGTAAACGCTGCAGGGTAATTTGAGTCTTTATATACTTTGTACGTACAAAGTTAGATAAAAATGTAAGTATCTCTTCACTCTTTTTACGAAATAATTTTATCTGTATTTGCAAGTTGAACCATGAAATGAAAAGATTGTCCCTACTTTTCTCTCTGGTTATGAAATATGAAATGAGGGTGAGGGATGCTTTCGGTAGTCTCCAAAGAAAATAGCCATATTAAGTCCTGTCCTGTTTGGAATTCATAGTTTCGGAATGAGCTCGGTCACGATTTTTCTTATCAAATTGTCAGAAATAATACAAAAGCTTAATCTAATCCTTCAAAAATGTGATGCATGAAGACAAAACTGAAATTTCTTCCCGGTTTTACATACCAAACATGGATAAAGAAGGAAGTCATGCACGATCAAATGAATTTCTCTGAACTTATATATACGATAATTCTTTCACAACTCAAATGACCACGATGGCATTTTTAATCTTGTTTCTCCGAAACGAAACACTTCATTCAATTTAAATCAGGAGATGATGTAGAAAACCTCTTTTTTAAGGTTGTTGGAAGGAAACGTTTATAATATTCAGTGAGAAATTGGTAATATGCCCTTTATCCGGTTGTCTTCTTATATGGCACTACAGTAAGTATTTTGATTTGCCTCGGTTTATTTCAACTGACACTTTGACAGAAGATTGGACAGGTCGTTCAATTTGAAACTTTGAGAGAGACTCTACTAATATGGTTCTCAATCTCGTTTCAATTAAACATTGAAACTTTTTAGAGTGTTATGTGGCGAAGGGGAAAACCTTTTTTACTCTGATTTTCGGTGTTATCTTGGAGCATATCTACATGAAAAATGTATTGTGCACGAGGCAGCAATAATGTTACAGAATATGATGTCATATGCCAATGTTGGGGCAATTCATATGATAATATATATTGTACGCACTATGTCACACCTCTTTTCTTTTTCATACAGAATCAAATCAGCTTATAATTTTTTGATAATAGAACCTGTCGGTAATTCCCTGCATTAAGCCTGAGTTTTGAAGCATTTACATTGCACTGAAAGGGTGTGCAGTGCGCAATATGAATAATGTGATCATGTAGAAAAATGCATACTGACATCTTGGATCATACACCAAACTTTTTTATTGGTTGAATTCTGCTGGAGGAAATATACCGTATTTTATTATAATCATTCATTTCATAATTCAATACTCGTTGCAATGCTTACACCTAATTGCAAGTGTAAATGTAAGCGACTATGATTTCTATTGATCGGATAATAAAAAATAAATTAATTGCAAGACACTTGAGTATTTTATTCCCTCAATTCTGGCGAAGTATAAATAGGATGAACGTCATAATGTCTGAATTATTTTTACAGTTAATAATCTTCCCAGAATGGAACAGTTATTTTTGGATTTGTTAGAATTCACAAGCTTACTACACCTATGGCTAAACCCCATTTCATGCAATTTAGGATTCACGATTCCCTTCAAGGCATGTATCCGATAGTTTGATAAGCAAATCACTGAATGATTTTTTGCTAGCAAGCTTCAGATTGATGAACTATCGTTGAGCAATAATTTATGTCTTCTGATTCCAATTTACACCCTATTTCTTGAGAACTTCGAAAAAAAATCAAGCCTTTATCGACATGCGGCAACAAATGTTCCCGTTAGTTAGAAACGTACATTATTACATAACATTATAGCTATATGGAAATAATATTTGAATCATATCAAGTCAAATGTTCTAGTTAGATTTCAATCTTGATTTGATAACTCCCTTTATAAATAAAAATTACGATTTCGAAAATCAGTTATTTTTAAGCATGATTCCCCATAAATATGTCAATATTGATCCAATCATCTTGATATTTTACCAAAGTGAAATTGAAATCGTGCTATACACTTGACTTAAGTGTATTTAAGGATCAAGATTACATCTATCATAGCATGTCTACTTCTACTTGTGTCAAGTAATTGTGTTTTCGCTATTATTATCTTCATTTTGAAATCGGATTCTTCAAGGAAGGTGTGACATCATTAGTTGTACTTGCAGTTTACTAGTCATTGCCCTTTGGCAGTAGAGGCAAAGTAACAAATTAAATGACTTCTTTTCATTATTCTCCTCACAAATAACTGCCTTTTAGGTACTAGCATGTGGCTTTGTGGCACTTGTTTCCTAGAAAAAGTGATGGAAATAATATCAAGATGACATCATATTGTTTCATTAACCCAAATCGAGGAAGTTATTGACGAAATGACATAACGAATGTAACGTGATGCTATGAATCTGAAGTGTCATTCAGTTCTGACTTAAAGTAATCCGTCACGAAGTTGACAAAAATGGAACTTAATTTATTATCGCATTTATAAATCATATCAACGTATGCAACCAAATTTCCTTACTGTGTCCTCCTTTTCTTCATCTCTGTTTAACATCATTAATGGCATGACGTGGTTTATGTAATAAAAAATACTGTGACTGTGAGTTTTTGCCTCTATTTGGTGGTCGTAAAACTCGCAAATATTAATATGTTCATGTGATTAACTCCCATTTTCGCGAGAGATGCGATGCCAACTTAAGGATATCCCATGGACATGATTATTATGATCTATACGCGCTTCCAGTAAATGATCTTAGACTCAATTCTTTCATCATTACAGGGTACTGATATACCTTGAACGATCTAGTTAATTGTGCATTCCTTCTCTATTTTAATCACATGGTACGGTTTGGCTATAATTATTAATGTAATAAATCAATCACTCTATTCTAAGAATTAACGACAATCATAAACTCTACTTCTACTTAAAGTAAATTGGGTGTGTAGCCCTCAACTGTTATTATATTACATGCGAAGTTTTCTGCAAGGCTTAATACATTCCGAGGGTTTCGTGATCTAAAACAGAAATTGAGAAGGGAGCAGAAGCAAAGGTTTCATTGAAAACATTGATGAAATGAATTGCTTGAAATTCAATCTAATCACGATTTTTGAAAAGAATGTGAAATTAGAGATCAACAGAATTTGCATTTTTGCTACTACGCATTGACCAGAAGGGCCACACCACTTTTTTATGCGTGGAGTAAAATAAAATCCTAACCTTCGATGGAAAACCTCCTGAACCCAATCTCGTTCTTAACATTTTGACCCAAAAAATATTTCTTTTTAGGAAAAATAATAATCGTTTCACGTTCTATTGTGCCTAGACCATTCATTAGTAATTCCTACAATGGGGAATGCAATTCAATGTGAATTTGAACAATGTCGGATTATCTATATAAGTATCCTCGAACATTATATATATGCAGAGCAGTGGTATGAATGTATGCATATTTGCTTTGTTTCCTCCATCTTTCATGATCAGGAGTTTATAGGCGTATGAAAGTACCTCAATAAAGAAGGTAGCAGCAGCGGTTGCAAACTCATTTTATTGTTCTAGGGGCTTTACCACAAATATTTCCTTCTCAAGGTCTCTGCTAATTACATAATAGGACAACGTCCCATCTCATTCAGAAGTCTCTTTCTTGAGAATATAAAATACGGCAATATATTCCTCAATTCAAAACCATTATACCGGTTGTTTGTCATCCTTTCTTTTATACAAGGCACATAATAAGATTCATATTATTATTATCCTTTGAAAAAGTCGCTCTATAACAATAATGGAGCTACCGACGGATTTAATTTGCGATAATTTGTAATTTGCACGTCATAAATGAGAGCACTAATTTTCTCCGTTGTAATCATCATCCCTCATCCAAAAATGCACTTTTATGGTTTCTCTAAATCACTTTCATGCTCTTCGAAATGAGGGTTTTCAATAATTTATGGGGCTTTCTGTCTATACATGTCTTCGAATTGGCTAAAAAGTCGTAAGTGTACAGCCAGGCAAAAAAAACAAAAAATCGTCATGATTTACTGCCCTTTCAGTTGACTACTGATGATGATACAGAAAGTAAGAGTGGTATAAGTAAGCGAGAAATTGAACGCATGATTCTGCTTACAGCCACTCATTTTTCTAACATATTGTAAAAATGGTGAGCCCATATCTCACAATCACTCTCTATATGTGGATTGCACAATGTTGACTTAAATTTGAAAAAAAAGTTACACTTTTACGAAAAAAGTGAGCCGTGATCCTGACGGAATTTTTAATTTGCTCCGGGTTAATGTGTAGCATATATCTTGTGGGCCTTTTTAATCTGCTCATACCATTCCTTTGACGAATGTAGAAGGGGTGTTGCCCCTGGCTTTTTGGCATCAATTCTGTCATATCCAACTCCAACGTATTATGATTTGATCTACTAGACCGATGACATGATGACTCTTACACAGTCATAGTTCACTATGTTTGCCCAATTACATAAACTTCAAAAAAGGACTGCTAAATGTACAGCAAAATGTGGTTCATGATCACGAGAACGTTTAGACTTTACTGTTCTCTTTAATGTTATGCGTGAGAGTATAAAAATACAGATTTTACTAGTATGGTAGGTCCTGCCTGCATTTTATAGGAATTGCATTGATGGAAAAGTTGATAATTTCTCTATAAATATTACTATTATCAATAACAATACCTATAAAGAATGTCGAACATGACTTGAACTTTTTCCATAATACATAACATGTGGGTATAACAAGGCTGTAGAACAAAGTGAAGAACGGTGTAACAGGAAGATGAAATGACAATGCGAAGGGGTGATGCAAGACAGTCTACTCGTCATGTGTGTCATATTCTTCTACGCGTAGCCGTTCTCTATATCCGTAAGATTTAGTTTGTAGTAAACCTGAGCAGTTTAGCTGATCAGATAAACTTGTTTTAACTATTGCAAATAGTAAAATAAAATGTAACAATGTGATATCAAATGTACAATCATTTTGAAATGAGATTCATAAGGCGTAAGAGTAGAATTTGATGGTATTTGGGCGCATAAAATCTTGTAATCATGTTTTCGGGAAGGGGTTTTATAACCTTAGTCCTTTTACACAAGGTGTGAGGGTTGTTTAATATATGGTAATTGACAAGTTTTACAAAACTACTTGATCAAAAAGTAATAGCAACTCATGGGAGGTATTGTCATTAATCGAGAAAAATAAAGTATTTCACAAGCATTTCTTGAAAATTAGCTATGTATCTGTCTCTAACAACATGAGAAACAAAATGTGCAATAATTCTCTGAATTACTTTTTGAAATCATAACCTCAGAAAACAAATGGAAAGTATTAACAACCCTCCAGCATTAATCAAAATGAAAAAAAAAATCATCATTACCTACGCTTACGCTCACAAGCGATTACATATAAAGATATCAATCTCCTTATGACCTAAGATCATATTGGATTCGTTTGATGGTTCGTGCAGCATTGAATTAATATTACCTTCATATGATATTTTTATGGTTTTAGTTTTAGAATTTCAAACAATTTCGA
>JAQGAP010000142.1:0-60660 GCA_034697805.1 Orchesella bifasciata
CCAAAAATTTTGTTCTACCCCAGTGCATTACATCAAAATGTTTCGGTAGGTTGTTCCACAAAGCAACCGCTCTATATGTGCTCTATATGTGCTAATTTATGGCGGAAAAATTTTGCAAATATATTCGTTGAACAAATTAAAACTACGCCGCAATCTATATTGCTTAAAAGCGCACCTCTTCGATAGCCAAATAAATCAGTTGATGATATAAACAACATGGAAAGCAATTTAATGTTGGTACAAATACAAACAAAATGTTGACTTTGTTTCCACTTTGGCATTGTCATTTTACTTTCGATTCCAAACCACATCGTCGTCACCGTCGTCAACACTTCCTGTCACAGCAGGATCAACTCCTGTTATCCTGGTATTCCCGTAATGTCAATAAGTTGTCAAACGAGCAGAAAACTATCACTTAATTTCATCAATATGATTATGGTGCTGGCTCAGAAAAAATATTATTTCTTCCCCATCATCAAAATGGCATGGACATGACAGAACAAGTAATTACTGGCTGTTGCTTTCCACTTCTCATCAAGCCGAAATGCAGTGACGCGCCATGCAAACCTCCCTAATTTTTTGTTAAAAATAAGTTGTGAATCACGGCGTTTGACTATTCAGTTGTTTTAAGGATAGTTAATGAAATCAGGATGGAATTCATGCGCTTAGTCTTCGTCTCGTATACGACACCAAAAAATTTTGATTTCCTCTATCCATTCCAAACCAAAACCATGCATATTCCTTCCATTTCCATCGTCAGTTGTACAAACATTGACATTGACGCCTAGTGCTCCATTTATTTTCTGAGGAGTCCCAGATCTCTCCCTCCGCTGCACAATATAGACATACATACTCCTATGAACATTAAACACATTTTTTGAATATGTTGCAAATAAGCTAGTGTCGGGAACGAGTTTTCCTCAAGAGATACATACACTATGCAAAACATGCTCTACAGCAACACTAACTCAGAAGTGTCTCCTTCTGGTTCCACGCTTCCAATCTCAACTTAATTCCCATAACGCGTTCATGCAAAAAAAGTCCACACCATTTTTTCCCCTCAAACTGTCTTGTTGACAGATCAAAATTTGTCTTGTTCAGCTTGTTATATCTGTAGTTACGACTGATCATTACTTTTATCCCTTTTTCACAAAGATAGTTTCCTCCATCTCCACATGAATGGTTCATATGAATGTAAAATAAAAGAAAGTGGAGATGAGCACATATAATAATGAAATGCCAAATTACTGCTTTAAACCCCTATCCGCATCATCATCTTCATGGGAATGGAGAGTATGAAGTGTGACCGAGCGTAAAAGAAATGCATTTTTCTGTATATACATAAAATGTTTGTTTTAAAGTAAAAATAGATTTTGTATCATGCACCTCTACATATATATATATAGATAGATAGAGTCTTGAATGTATCATGTAGGCGGTCAAAAACGGAGATTATTATGTCGTTGACGAATCTTTAAATGGAGTGCGCAAGAAAGAAGCTTCAAGAATACGAGGATAATGCGGATAATGATGACACAATGTGAATTAAACTTTCAAAATTTTAATCCGGAAAGAGAGTGCAGTGGCATTGGGTAACGACATTAGCGTTATAGTTTCAGCTGACGTCTTATTCGGATCGTGTCGCGTAATAATACATGTATAAGGCGGTTCAGGATAACCTCTTTCTTTCTTTCAGTTATATCCGATAAAAAAACATATATGGTTTTGGGTGCTGACTCAGAAGACAACTAACTACTCATTCTTAAAAAATTCGTTTGAAAATGCGAATGTCACCCGTTGTACGGATATTAAATTACATGATGAGTTGTACATTGTACACGTTTCTGTGTGCAACTGCAAATTGCACTACGCTGCATTTTCAACGGTTAAGCCTCTCATAATAACGCAGAAAAATTGGTGTCTTTCGCACCGAGTGACCTAAATACCGTTTGTCACTGGGTGAGTGTGAGTGGAGAGGAATTTCAAACAAAGGAAATGCCTAAGGTGTTACCTTGTCTCTCTCTTTTTTTCTAAAAACAGTTGTTGTCCGTGGCTTTTTTAGGGGTGATATATTGTGTCGTATGCAAGCTACATTGTTGTCTAAATTGAAGGATCTTGCTGTATCATGAGCTTGTAGTTTGAATTGGTTTAGATGCGTAAATCACTCTTCGTAGTCAGAGAACACTTGTTTTTGTAAGTGGGTTCTTTCAAAAGACGTAAAAATTTCAATGTAAAATGGGGATGATGTCACACTAGAGAATTCCTGGAGGACAAGATAAGAAAGACAAGACACAACATTCGAATAATGATAATGGAGATGTACGCTTTTGAAGAGACGCTTATTCAACATGAGCTTTTTCCGCAAATTTTGTTGTCAAAACATGAGCCTACAGCAATTACGAGTTGTGTAGCATCAGAAAGAACGAGGTGGAATGATTTATTGGGATGTATTGACAATGACAGATACATGCGTTTGGCCTTCTACGTAATCCCAAGGTCCCGCTATACTCTTGTTTGCAGCATACAGGAAGAAACGGAAGTGTACGTGTAAAAATACTACATCTCATAATATACAGAATAAATGCATCATTTCGGTAATTCGTATTTTATTAATATTGGTTTGTTCATAGATTTAATCAGAAAATTACACTTCAATGAATTTCTACACATCTACTGATAAAATTTTACTTCTCTTAATCTTTGTTTTATAACAGCGTTGTATTTAGACATTCTAGTACACAAAAAAGTTTATCGCTGACTGGATGCCTTTTTCCAATTCCCACTTGAATTTTAACCAAGCGAAATATATATTTTTGGCGATTGAAAAAAGTTGTTTCTCCTAAAAATAGGACAAAAGCCACAAATATTTCTCCAACAAGAAGGAGAAAAGAGACTGCCACATTCCCCTTAATTTTCAAGGGGTTTGGTTGATCAGAAGGTCCCATAAAAATTCGTGATTCTCTCATCGCCACTCGATACTCGTGCATTTGAATCCACACATCTCTAACTCCAGAGACTCAATAATTTGTTTCATTCGCAACAAGATTCTGTCATCAAACACATTGACTTCCCATCCACGAACTTGATACAATACATCCTCTTCGCCAACATAAACGTCCATAGTTTCACCTTTACTTTGCACCACTGTGGAAAACATTTTGGCTACGGTCTCGGCAATAGAATCGCCTTTCTCAGGTTACAGTTTTTAAACTCGTTGAGAAAATCATTTTCAGAAACATTGAAAAATGACATTGTTGTAGTCTGGTGGGTTAAATCTGTGGAGCTTTCCCCTAATACTGACCGAATTGGTAGTCAGCGTTTGCGAGGTAATCGGAGCAAAAAGTACTATGATGAAGTATATATACATTGTGAACAATTGTGATAAAAATAAGTCATTTTTTATTAGGTAAGATTGTATAGAACCAGTACCTACCTAAAGGATAACACACTGGTCGCATTTGGCCAGTGAAAGCAAAAAATAAAGCTATATTTTGATTGATTTTGCTGATTAATTGGTGTGAGAGTATGCATAAATGGGTTTAATTAAGTAAATGTTTCAATTACATTAACGAATTGTGTATTATTCATATTGTTCAGTATGTTTATTGATTTCATAATGACACCAAGCCTGCAAAAACCATTAGTACGACATACATTAAACCAAGTATATATTCATATAGTTTTATATTTTTGTTGATATTTTTTGTTTCAATAACTCTGGGACTGTGTATTGAAACATAACGTACTATAATATTGTGTGACAAGTTTTTACTTAATTAATTAACACACACTATACTAAATATATCCTGCACGACATATATATATTATACAACACTTTTAAATATTAAGAGGATACGGTATGATATTACAAACATAAAAGGTCTGGGAAAAGCCTGTTTTTGTAAATTTGCAGTACTGAAAAGGTTTGAGGTTGCATTCCTTGATTAAAACTTCACTCTTATCTCTTCAAGCCAATCAGAATATGAAGAGGAAAGAGAATCAGTGTTTTCAGAGCTATCCAATAAGATTTCATGACGATAGGTAGTACTATGCTCAAGACTTAATGCCTTCGCTTCGTTCATGTCAGCTCGTTCCATTTCTTGATTACATTTTGCTTGCAAAAGCTCAAAATCCTTCCTAACAATAAGAAAAATCATCCATCTGTAGCTTCAATTTGAATTGATAAGCTTTAAATGCTATTGAAGGATACATAAAGGAAAGGTGCATGGAGACAATTAACATACATCAACAAATTATGTCGCTGGTACAAGTCTTGGCATTCTTCTTCCTCACAAGCGAAAGAAGAGGAAAGGGCATCCTTCTTAGACTTCTTGATAGTTCTATTGGGGCTGGTGGCCTTGTCGCTAGTTGTACTGGCTTCTTTCAAAGAGCTCGCTTTTTCCAGCAAGCTTTTCCTCTTTCTATTTCCGGAATTTTCCTTCTCGGCCTCAAGGAAGACAGGATATAATGTGCTCTGCAATAGAACTCTTCGGCAGGTGGGGCAATTACCAATATTTGCAATCCCGCTTCCCCTATCGAAATACGATGCAGAAAAATTTTCATCAGACGGCCGAAATATGTACGTTGTACAATAAGTACTTCAATTATACAGCAAATGCACTCACGTAAACCATTTTAGCAAACAATCTCGATGAAAGAGGTGACCACAAGGAGTACAAGTCACTGTTGACACAACTGTCCCCACCGAAAGTGGACCTAACGGCTCTGTCTCTGACTCCTTGGGTATTTTTGCAGGTGGTGGAGAACCTGATTCCATATCCGGACTTTCACTTAACAAGTTCCAACACACTGAGCACTCCATTTTAATTTACTTGAGGATGATGGGATTCAATAAATTAGCGAACAAACTCGTTTTTAATAAATGCCTTTTCTATTTCTATCATGATAAAAAATGAGGCCAAATAAATAATGAATTGGATATCAAACAACAAATAGAGTAATTCATTCGTACGCACATTTGATGCTCCCGCTTTTTTGCAATTTTGAAACTTGTTTGTTCGGAAACGTGATGTTTTACAAAATAGCTCTAGTCATAAAAAAGTAGCAAATCAGCTCAACCGATCAGTTCACGATTTTGAATTAGAAATATAAAGTACGTATGCACTTTCTTTTGGTTTTCACGTGAAAATACATTTATTCATTTTTACAGTGTGATGTTCACATTGAGGAATTGTGTTAATTATTGTATATTAGATTACATAAAGCATAGTTAACATTCAAGTCTTGTCAAAATTCTTAAAAAGCATTTTAATCGTTGTAATAGTCAAAGTCATAATCATCCTCGTCATCGTCGCTATCACTTTCCTCCACGTCAAGTTCGTCGTCATCATAATATTCTTCTTCATCTGAATCCGCATTTGCGGCGTTATTCGCATTTTTTTGCTCAAGACTTTGTAACTGCGCTGCTATGATGTCAGCCCGTTCTTTCTCTTGTCTAAACTTTTCCTCCATTTCTTGATAATCTTGTCTATTCCAAATTATTTGAAAGTAAACTTTAGCCAACAGGTCATAAAATTTTGTTATTTAAAAATGATACAGCTATTTAACACGCTACTCACGTCAAAAGTACGTGCCGTTGGTGTAAATCTTTACACTTCGCCTTAGAAGGATCCACCTTGGACGGCCCACGACATTCCTTTGAAACCTTGCTATTGTTTCCTCCTCGCCCAACTAGAGCGTTCAAAGGATCAATCTTTCCTGTGGACTTATCCATCTTATCATCGCCCAGAAACGCGGGGTATAATGACCTTTCCCTAAATTTCTGCCGACACGCAGGACAGTTCCCCTGCTTTCTGGAAACAGAGCATTTCCGGTTCATTTAAGAGAACATTAAATTTGAAACTCTTTCATTAAGTTATGTTTTTAATTACTTTAACCATCCCTGAAGACACACCCGATGGAAAATATGGCCACAAGGTGTGCAGCATAGAACAGAGGAACGTTTTTTCTCATGATTTGACATTTTAGCCTTTTTCGCAGCTGGAGGGGAACAAATTCCTGGCGACTCACTTAACAAACTTGTGCAAATCAAGCACTCCATTTTGTAACAGTTAAAAATAGCAAAACCAACAGCAAAGATTTTCAGAAACCAAAGCCCAAGTTGAAAATGTACTTTGTTCGCTGTTAGAAAAAATATTCTCTCTTGTCTTGAAGGTCATGATTTAATTAACACATAAATTTGAATGATTGATTTCATTTCATGATAAAGTGCCTATTTCCATAGTAAGGTATTACATGCTTGTCCGTAGTTTGACCTATGACCCCACCGAGTCATTAGACTATATTATGATAAGATTATAAGATATAAATATAGCAACGGAGATATTTACAGCAGAATTGACGGACAAGAAAACATGCAACAGAGGGCGTGGACCCCGTTAAAATGTCAAATATTTTATTTATATTTATATACGATCTGCTTTGAGGATGATAAACAACTTCTGACCATATCTAAACTCTAAATTCTTTCTCAACACTATCATCAAATACAAAATAGTTGTGCTCGATGCGCCAATTCTGCCAATCCTTTTTCTGTAAACTTTGTGTAGCTTTCTTTTCATCAGCAACCTGACTTTGACGAGCTTTCTCCATAATCGCAACCTTCGCTTCGTTGATATCAGCCCTTTCCTTTTCCTGCTTTACTTGTTCTTCTAGTTCTGCTATTCGCTGCCTGTAAAATCACAATAATTTAAATGCATTTCACTGAACGTTAAATACAATTACATGTAACTTATTGTTTGACTTGTAAACTTAAGTGTGTATACCTCGATGCATTTCTTTGCCTATTATCAGCCTGAAGATAGACGGGATATAATTCTTCTCGGGCGACATCCCTTCGGCATGTTGGACAATTTTCGTTTTCCCTGAAAGCGAGAAACTCTTCATGCGATTCCTTAATATTTTTATTATCACATTTTTTCGTAACATTTAAAAACTTACCCTAACCACTCTTCCAAGCAATGCCGATGGAAGACGTGGCCACAAGGTGTGTTGCATAAGATATTAAGCCTATCAATTGCTGGAGGCTCATGTAGGTTATTAAAACAAATGGAACAATCCCAGTTATGTTGATTTTCATTATCCATTTTGAATTTTATCTGAGGAAATCAAACTGGAATGGTGGATATGCAGCCTAGTTCCTCTTTCACTAATTTGTACCCTTGATATTTATAAATTTTATTGTGTTCTTGATGTGATCTGAGTATTCGTCGAATTCAAATGGAGAATTTGCATCGCAATGGAGATATCATATAGGATTTGAGCAGTTAGGCATGCAGTTCCTAAATTAAATGTTCGTAAATTGTAGGGGTGAAGTGAGAATCTTTATTATACGAACAAATAAATGACTGTTTACATAAGTCAATATTATTCCATACAATCGTTGATAAGACTGTGATAAAATAAATTGTTATTCCTGGTGACTAGTGGAGTTAACTAATCCGTAAGACAAAAGTTCTTCCTTCGTCATATCGCAACATTCGACTCGAATGTTATTCAACGATGTGTCATCAGAAACTGAAGGGAAATATATATTGTAATGAAGTTTCACTTCCGACTGTTATACAAAATAAATGTCAGGTTTAAACTTACAAAATCCTTGCGAAGGTTCAACCTGAGTTTGTAAACCGCATATATATTGATTTTCTCTGCAAATGCGAGGTGTTGTCCATTCCCCCCATTGTTCTCCGTCTCCCTCAATCCATTGGGTGCCCTCATGACACAAAATTCTCATGTTATTTGTCGCTGACTCATCAACAGCTGCAGTATTGCCTTCTTCAGTTCGAAGCATGAAACCTCGAGCAAAGCCGAGTCCATCGCACCAAAAAATTTGTCCCCACTTGCCCCATTCTCCAACCGAGCTGGAGATTATGTCCGTTGGATCTCCCGGACTGAATGTGGATGGATTTCCACAATAAAATCTTATTCCATTTTGGCAAGTGTCGTCAACAACCCCGTTCCACCCATTCCACACCTCCGTTTTCAACTGGAAGCCTATTACTTTGGTGCCAGCTGGACAATGCTGGAATTCTCCCCAAACCTTCAATTCATTTAATTATTTAACTTGGCTGATCAACAAATGTTCGGTAATTAAATGTTAGTATTTACATACCCCCCAATTTGAGACCAGTGGAGATGTCAATATATCGTTGGATGAAGCACGTTGAGCTATCACGCAGAAGATGCTCAGGGCCATATGTTTCAACTCCATTTTTGGTTATGTTGGCTTCCAAAAGTGTTCAGGGTGAAATGACTTTCAAACTTATCACCTGACCATGAAAATGAATGTGCAAAAATGGACAATGCATGTAATTTTTTTCGTAGTTCATTGTCACTGCGATTATCGTTGACAGCTATCATGTTGGAGATGAGTTGCGGAAATTGCGTCTCTGTGCATAAGCCTAAGTTTACAATATGCATATAAATCACATCCAAGAGTTTAATCCAAAAACAAATACTTGGTAGGTATCTGCTCTCGTGAAAAGTAAAAACATCTTTGTTAGAGCTAAGATAATCAATTTATTGGACGAGCAATTGCAAAGCCTTATTATGTTTGTAGTATACGATAAAAAAACAAGTAACCAGTATGCCTACAAATTATATTTATTGATGCAATATATTTTGAATTTTTTTGAGTTGAGAAAGCCTGTAATTCGCTCAAATGTTTTAAAATGTCATAAATTCCAACATTTCCGCCACAGTTTATTCCCCTCTCCTATTTGGACGCTGCTATTCCCCTCTCATATCTGACTGAATTATGACATTAAAAACTATTTGATGATTACGAAAAACTGAGTGCGATTCATAATAATTTTAATATCAACCGATAATATTCCGAAAAGCTAATGAGGCTTTGATTTTCTCAAATATTGTTTTAAATCACACAAAATGACATATTCAATTAAACATAGATATTAAGTAAAAATTGTAACGAAGTATTGGTTTTTGCAACGTCATCACCACCAATTCCGCTCATCCTCATCATCCTCCTCATCACTGTCAGATTGAAAAACATCACTGTCATATTCAGAATCATCATCACTGTCGTCTTGATCAGAACTTCCGTTGAGGATACTGTTGTTGATACTGTTGTTCAAAGCACTGCAAGAGAATTGTGACCAGTCGTAGCCTTTGCTGCTACCACTGCTACTTCCTGTGATAAAAGTTTGGCTCCGACCTTGTGAGAAAGTTTGAGACGTAGTGGTGGTAGTGGTGCTGCCCCATTTCCAAGTACTGCTTTGACTTTGATTCTGAGAATATGAGTACGAGGACGCCTTCGGTTTTGAATTAGAATATTTGGCCACATTAGGTTTGCGTGTAACTGACTTGGAGTTGGAACCATTTGGACGACGAGTAGCTGTTGAACCCTTTTGGGAATTACTTTTGTTTTCTCCGGGATGCTGGGAGACTTTAGTTTCTTCATCCTTCGGCTTCGTTTCATCCTCATCAAATTCCAAAAAGAGGGGACGAAGTGATGAGCTCGTAGTTTTACCTCGGCATGTAGGACATGATCCATCTTTTCTGTTTAAAATAGAAGTGAAAAGATTGTTTTGATACATTATTTAATATTTAGTTGCTCTACTTTGCGTGTTTGCGTCATTATTTTCCAGATTACTTCAACCAGTCTTCGACGCAAGTGCGATGAAAAGCATGGCCACATGGAGTGCTGACGTTTCCACTATTTTTCTGAGACTGGCACAACTTTGGTCTTTTAGCATCTGGAGGAGAATCTGGACTTTCACTCAACTTGTTCCAACAAATAGAACAATACATTTTGAATCGGTTCAATAAAAATTTGGTATAAAATTGAATGTCGTTTTCTGACTGAAATCCAGTTTTAAAAGGCCCGAATGCCCTACTAGTTCTAGATTTGTTTTAAAGGGTTTAAAGTTTTAAATGCTCACTCTTCAAGACATCCGCTACTTTACTAACTAAAATCAAGTTCCGATAATCTTAGATTGCTTTAACTTCTTTGCCGATAGTTACCCACATTCATTTCCATAGTTAAGCTAGAATGCAGTCCTCTATATATAGGGTAGCTGAAGTCTATGAAAGTAATGCGATACGAGATGCGAGCGGAGGTTAATTAACATGACACGTGTTCGGCTTCTGTTATTTATATGATAAGGAGAGACTTGACGTGGAATTATTAGTACACAAAAAGTTTATAGTTTATTTTAATTTTAAACAGGCAATTTTAATGAGCATGAAGTATATATTACTGTATTCTTAAGATTAGTTGATTGTACAAAAAGGCTACCATTATGGTAGCAATAATCATGAAAAAACTTTAAAACTTCTTCTTTTCATTTCAGTCTTTCACCACCATGACAAATTTGTCGAATCATCAATCCTCACTGTCAGTTGGGTCACCTCCTGACCACCAGTAATTGAACCCAGTGGAGAACCAGTTTGAGTTATCCGCATTATCTTTCTTAGGCTGGAATTTGCTGCTACTGCTGCCAGTTTTATTTTGCGACAAAGTCCCAGCTGCGCTGGTCGTGGGTTGGTTCGATTTGGGAATCTGTTTGGGCTTGGAAACCGGGAGTGTTTTCGGCAAGTCTTTGCTGGTAGTGATCTTCTTGTTCTTATCCGAATTTAAAAGACTTTGCACACGTGCTTCATTCATGTCGGCTCTTTCCTTCTCGTTTATATACTTTTCTTTCAAATCTTCATGTTCCTTTCTGTAAAAATAATAAGAAAGTCAATCAGTGCCAACTAGCCGAAAACTGGAAAGCTAAAGTTAGTGCTACGCCATTTACTTTAGAAGTGAATACTTTTCCTCCAGTTCAAAGTATTGCAAATTTGTGTGAGAAGTCCCTTGTCTTGAAGTACCCTGACTATTTTTAGCATTGTTCCCTCCGCTTGCTGGAGATAACTGGGACAGAGGATCTGGCTTTGGCTCTTCAGATTCCATCTTTTGAAAGTCCAGAAAAAGAGGGTGTGCCGATCTCATGTTAATTTGATGTCTGCAGGAAGGGCAACTTCCTTTGGTTCCTCTGAAACAATAAAGTATTCATTTCATAACGTCTCATGTCAGTAAAATACTAGATTAGCATTCCCCACTCCCTGCCTTTCTCTCGAATAATGTACTTTAACCATCCTTTCAGGCAGGCCCGATGAAAGATGTGTCCACAAGGAGTGGAAATTGTCAATGACTCTGTCTTAGCCGGCACCGGCACCTTTCGCTTTTTCGCAGGAGGAGCGTCAGTGGAGGGAGTATCTGGAGCTTCACCCAGCGGACACATACAAATGGAACATTCCATTTTATGAAAGTTAAATTTGATTGTGAATAGAAACTAAAGTACAAATAAGTAGACAAGCAGAATTTGAAATTGAGACTCAGCTAGAATAGCACAAGCAAGATCTATCTATCAAAGTTGTGTAAGTTTTACATTCGTCAGCTTCATTTCACTTGAACTGTAAAGTTGGCACACGTTTAGCCAATTCTAGGAACTCATTCTTTGTAGTTATTATATTTTCTACCATGCCGCTAACTAACGTTTCCAGATATTACCATAGTAAGTTAATTCTCTGTTCCTTGGAGCATTTGGCATAGGGGCACTTGGAAAAGGGATGAAGCTACCAATCTATGCAAAATTGACTTGACCTTTCCTTACTTCAAATATTGGAAATCATTTATGTCGAGCATGAAAAAATGCTCGATGCTTTTTGTATTGTTAGCAGCAATATGTTGAAAGGGTTATTGGACCATGCACTCATTATTTTATAATGCATTCTGCACCAGTTTGTACGCAATTAATACAAGAGCTTTATTAATATCGTATGATAATGTACCTGTGTCCTTGAAGAATGTCTGGAGTTTAGGGTAAAATATGAGTACGCCATTGTCCTCGCTGGATAATAGATTATTACACTCGCTAAGTAGCAACCTGTTCTATCATGTCTTCTTTTGGAAATGCTACTACAAAACTTCCAACCTTTTAAAAGCACAAGCTTATACATTTTGCTTTTCCACCCAATATTGCTGAAAATATCTGGAAAGTCTTGAAAATATTAGAAAGTAAAAAATGGCAAAAAATCGCATTTTTGAAGGTGCTGTTTTGGCATTCTGTTTTGGTAAGAATTTTCATAAGACATAAAGGTGTATGCTTTGCAGTGCATGATGTTTGGCATTGGCATCTAATGTAGTAACCTTTTGCAGCAGTCCTTTCGGTGGAAAAGTATGTGAAAGCCCTAAATCTGGAAGACGCAGAGGAAGGAGTATGTCGAGGTATACCAAAGAATATAAGTGAGAAGGAGTTTAACATGACTTGGGTGAGTAATACCTACATTTAAACACAAATGTTCTCAGCTATTTTAGACCATATGGGAATCTTGTCTACGTTTAATCCGTTTATCTTTATAAAAAAAGATGGATTCAGTTCCAGAATGGTATATACCGGTAGGCAGTCGTTACGAATTGTACCGTATAGCCTTGCATCGGCTGAATTTAACCCCAGAAGATGAGCAGTTTAAAAGCTTAACCGAAGACGAATTGATAAACAAGGGCTGCTTTAGAGCATGGATTCATATGTACTCGGGGGTAGGCCTTTTATATGGTTTTGACAAAGAAGGGTTTAGCAGAGCTGTGTTTCGAGCTAGCAGTTTGAATACAATTGACATCTTAGCTACTGGGCCATCAAGTAGAACACGTAAGCAAGACAAAGACAATTGAATTCCTTAAAATAATGTAATTCTGTAATTGCAAAATGTCCCAATTCATTATTATGCATGTCCTTGTATTTACATGTCTCATTTTTTCCAGCTGGCATTGGCAGACACCACATCACGCTAACTGACTACAAGACCTTTGTGCTTTATTCGAGTTGCTGGCTGGAAGCTGATGAAAGGGGTTGGGAAGTACTCTCAGCAACCAGAACGTTAAGCTCAGAAGCTAAGAAGATGATTGAGGAACACGTCATTGACCTTGGATTTAATCCGGAAAAGTTCATATCCATGAACTATGAAAACTGTATTATTTGAATGAGATTGACTTGTTAAATTAATGAACTCATTCAAAATGCATTTAATATTTACGTATTATGTGTTCATCAAGAAAATAAAATATTGTGAAAGTCTTGATTAAAAAAGCACATGTGCGCATCACTCACATATTTCTATATTTTGCATTTCGATTTCAACGACAATATATAGGCACACACTTGTACATTCCTAGAAAACTGACTCTTTCAAAGAGAAAGGTATGCGGGTCTCAAATCATTGATATCTCAAAGCATTTTATGACTGATTCTGGCTCACCCAGTTTTTAGGTCAATTTGCCAGGTTTCAAGTGAGGCAACTATTTTATATTTGCTGGCCTGGTGGTCTGTAAACTATTCCGTAACATTATCTTTCTGCGAATTAGTTGACGTTTTACCATGTCTGTTTTCACTCGTGGATTTATTGTTTTAGTTGCATAATACGCTAATTATCTTTATACTCACGTTCTGCTCTAGTTTGAATAGAAATACAACATATTGGCAGTACCTTGCAAACATATCCGTGTCCTTGAAGAACGTCTGGAATAGGATTAGGGTAATATATGGCTAATATATGGGTAGTTCTTCGTCATCGTCCTCGCGTGAGAATTCATTATTTCATATGATAAGGTTGGAAGATGGTATTTGATCATTCTATCTTGCTTGATCTTCGATAAAGGACAAACTTCCATAGTCCACGCTTTTAACAGCTCAAGCACATTTATCATCATTTTCGATACGGTTTGGTTTTCCAATATTACAGATGGTATCTGTGGATAGAGTGCCTTCGCAATATTAACTAAACTTTTAAAAAATGACAAAAAATCGCATTTTTGAAGGTGTATCATTTTGCTTTGGTAAGTTATAAACGCAGGTCTAAAAACATTTCAGTTTAGGTTCGTAGGTAATGCTCGGCATGAATTTACATTTTGCAGTTGTCATTTCCTTGGGCATATTTACGGAAGCCCTTAACCTGGAGAAAGCGGAGGAAGGAGTATGTCGCAGCATACCAAAGAGCATCAGTCAGAATGAATTCAATTTGACATGGGTGAATAGATTTACATTTTTTCCATATATTTTGGACTTCGTGTTAATCCTAATATAATGACGAATGTTGTGTCAACAGATGGATTCAGTTGAAGATTGGTATGTACCGTTCGGCAGTCGTTACGAATTGTACCGTGTAGCCTTGCACCGTTTGAACCTTAGTCCAGAAGATGAAAAATTCAAAAGCATGACTGAAGAAGAGTTAATTAACAAGGGTTGTTTTAGAGGACGGCTTAATATGCAATCTGGAGTAGGCTTGTTATATGGTTTTGAAAAAGATGAGTATGTCAGTGTTGAGCTTCGTGCAAGCAGGAAAAATTCTATCGATGTCGTAGCTACTGGACCACTAATGAGAACGCGTAAGCAAAACAGAAGCAATATAATAAGATGCCGTTATATACAATTTCTGAAATTATAAAATGCATCATTAAAATATGTGCTGTAAAACGTTTTCATGTTCATTCCTCCATTCCAGCGGGCATTGGCAGACACTATATCACGCTAACTGATTACAAGACCTTTGCCTTTTTCACCATTTGCTGGCTGGAAGCTGATCAAAGGTCATGGGAAGTATACTCCACCACGAAAACGCTCAGCTCAGAGGCAAAGCAAATGATCGAGGAGCACGTCTTAAGTCAGGGGTTCAATTCAAAACAGTTCCTTTCGATGAACTATGAAAACTGTAGTATTTGATTGAATTGAATTATTTCGAAATAAAATTTGTCCATCACACAAAATATAAAAAGGTGATTTAGAACTAGATTGGAGGTTCTTCTGAACGAAAATTCATATCATCAGCGAAACCTTTAAATAGCTTTCGACTTACGATCAGTAGAAACTGCTTCCGGTAATGAACTTTTCTCTACTGTGTTGCCTACATAATGTGAGGGAAACATTGACTTTTCACAAGCATACCGTCAAATACCGTGTATTTAAATCATAGATATATTGAAACACATTTCATGGCTCATCTAGTGTGATTGTGGGATGCTCAACTAGTAGTTAGCTTTCTTTTTGTCCACTAGAAGCAACTTTTTGGAAGACTTTTTATGTTGGTCTGGCATTCTGTAAACTATTCCGTAATAAAAGAGATTATTGCCAATATCAATATCTGTGAATTTGGTAAAGTTGTTTCAGTTCCTTTTCCATTCGTTACCCTAATGGCATATAATCAATAATGCACTATAATAATTATCATTATATTCCCATGCTGCACCTGCTTGAATGCAAATATGACAATTTTGTAGTATCTTGCAAACTCGTCCTTGGAAAAATGTCTGGTATTATGAGTGAAATATGAATCAGTAAGCCCCACCCTCCTCGCCGAGAATACTTAATTACTATTATATTAATTAATATTGATCTAGGTAAAAAAAAAGTGCACTACTTGCAACCGTTTAAAAAGGCTAGACCAAGCTACTACATTTCTCACTTCTCAAATGCATCGCTTTCTGTTCTACTTACGTTTTCTCACTCATCCTTTCTTATTTTAGATATCTCAAGTTTATCTTAATAGTTCATAAATACTTAATAAGTTATTTAAAATGGCGAAAATTCCTGCATTTATTTTTGCGTACTGCCTAAGTAAGATTTTCATACTTTATTGTCGATACCTATGTATCACCCAGTGTGTACTAATGGTTTGTATGTGAATTATTTCTTTTTAGCAGCCGTTTCGTTAAACATATTTACTGAAGCCCTAAATCTGAAGGATGCAGAGGAAGGAAGGTGTGTCCAGATTCCCAAGAGCATTATTGAGAAAGAGATCAACAGTACCTGGGTAAATAATTCAAAAACTAATACAAGTGCATTATAAGCTGCTTTCAATAACGCTCATTTATATATACCAATTTTTGAATCGACTCTTGATCTTGATACATTTCACCAATAGATGGATTCAGTTCCAGCCTGGTATATACCACTCAGTAGCCGCTATGAATTTTACCGTATAGCGATGAATCATTTGAGTTTAGGTCCAGAAGACGAACAATTCAAAACCATGAGTGATGAGGAACTGATCAACAAGAGTTGCTTCAAAGCATGGTTTCACATTTATTCTGGCACGGGGGCTTTATACGGCTTCGAGAAGCAAGGCTACAGTAAAGTTGTACTGCAATTGAGCAAAAATAACGTCATTGACATGTTAACTAGTCCACCAATGAGTAAGTAGAATCAATGAAATTAACTATTATTTTTGAAACTACATTTTATTTTCATAATATATATTAACCTTTACTATTTCACTTCTACTCCACTTCCAGTTGGTATGGCTAGACATTACATCACGCTTACTGATTACAAGACCTTCGTCGTCCTCTCCAATTGCTGGGTTGAATCTGACCAAAGGTCGTGGGAAGTTATATCTACAACCAAAACTCTTAGCTCTTAGGCAATGCAGATGATTGAGGAACATGTCCAAAATCTGGGATTCAATCCGGAACAATTCATGTCTCTGAACTATGAAAATTGCAGTGTCTGAGGAGATGAAATTACCTGCAGCATTGATATTAAGTGACAGTCTGATGAAATACACTTACGAATGTGTTCATCAAGCAAAAATAAAGCCAATTGTTGTGAAAATCTTTCGTTACATTAAATATTGAGAGTTAATTATTCAAGTAACCTTACTATGACCGTTGAAGGCGAAATCGAAAATAATAGTGTGTCACTCGTTCAGTCATATCTGCACTTCCCATTCTGTAACTTGTGACCGAATTGAAGACATTTGTTTGGCAAAGGATTACATGAGATTAAATTCAATTAATGCATAAACTATGGTCACCGTCATCACCTGTCACAGACCACAGATGGATATATATTTTTTCGCTGCGTTAATACATACTTTAGGTTTCCAATTGTTATATTCAAGGATATAGTATTGATTGACAATTTAAGTCTTTTAAATCTGGTTTGGCCTGACCAAACCGTAAATTTGGAAACAGGGGGCTCATTGGACTCGTTAGTTAATCTCATGTCCTCGATGCAAAAATTATGACATTTAAAATCCTCTTCCGATTTGCAAAGCAAAGACATTCCTCGGATACAATATCTATCATAATAGGTTAGTATCTTATCTACGGGGTTATCCCGCACGGCAGGTGACATTGGATGGATTGATGCTTATCCAACACAGATAATATTCATGGAAATTAAAGCTGAGGACCTGCCGTATCAACTTAACAACGCCTGTGAGCTTGTGACTCAATAAGATATTTGGAGCTTAAAATGCGAAATGACCTTAGCTATAAAAGCTTCATCATTCCATTTCATTGTCAGGTGGATTGCCGAGTCGAGTGTTGAATTCAGTAGTTTCTCAAATCATTAAAAATTTCAAAAATGAAGTCCGTAGCTCTTTTAGCGTTCGTTGTTGCATTGGGTATCGCCCTTGCCCAAGAATCTACCACTGAGGTTGGGCCAGAGCCTACAACAGAAGAAGGAACCACAGCAAATCCTGGTCTTCCATACGGTTCATATTGCAACGGGTTTATCGCCACCTGCAATCGGTACTCCAACACTGTAGCCTGTCTTCAACGCAGACCCGACCCCACAACCACCACTGAAGCAGCAACAACTGAAGAACCCCCAACCACTGACTCTGTTGTCAAGATCCTCCTCGGTCAAGCTCCAGCTCCCAGGGACATCTGTGAAACCGGATTCACTGTTGACTTGGGCAGATGCTCTTGCTCCAGGAACTGCAAGCAAGGAATTTACGTTGATGATGGCATCTTTGACACAACAAGGGAGATTTGTGTTGGACTCGTGGGATCCACTTGTTCTCTCTTGGTGCCTAACTGCGTTGCAAACGGTCATTGCAACTATGTTTCTAGTACATGCGTTTGCGATGCTGGTTATACAGTTGGTCAAAACAGAACCTGCGAACCAAATTATTAATTCTTCTGTAAATAACTTTCCTTTTTAATGGTCAAATATTTTCTATGAGATATTAAACTCGAGTCATTCGTTCGTTCATACAAATGTTTTGCTTTCATTGCATCAACGATAATGCATAATTCATACCGTTTGTAATTTTATGAACATATTGCATACACCATACTCATCTTACACGTGGCATAATAATACATAATATTTTATTATTGTTAGCTGGAAATGCTTGTATTGAAAACGTTCCTTTATTTCCATGTATATAATTCAAGAGCAAATTATGTAAGGAAAATTGGGTAACATGAGAATCATCATCATCATCAGCCAGCAGATAAATACTTGGTGATGATTCGCTCGACTCCATGAACCTCGTTATCAAGAATTTTGAACAGGTTTGTAAAACATTCTCGTAAGACAGCTAAAATTAAAATCCTTGTAAGGTTAATGCCCTTTGCCTGAAAAAGTTTTTTAAAACAACTTTCAATCTTGCAGCTAAAGACGAAAATTATATACAGTCAAACGCAACTTGGCATTTTATTACCACATGATTTCACTGAATGACCCCATAAAATCAATCTGTTCATCTACTAAAATGGGAGGAATATTTTATAATATCATCACACAACATGTATAAGTTGATAAGTATAGAAGTGTGAGAGTGACAGCCTCAAAGTGTCAACTTTTGTTATGCTGTTGCTACACAGAAAAGAAAATCTGCTTACTCTGACACTTCTGCTTAGCATCAGCAAGTAAATAGTAATCTAAACTACCCAATTAATGTATTTTCCAGTTCACGTCCACAACAGCTCCAAAGACTCGCAGCCGCAGTTTCAGTTTTGTCTAGCTAATCTAAAGCTGTTGGAGAAGAAGGTGAATGTTGCATCATAGTCTCAGAAGCTGACTGGGAGCATATCGATTTTTCATCATCATTCTTGCCTATGTTTTCACTTGTGGCTGTCAGTTGATCGTAGAGCGGATGTGGGATAGAATTCTAACTTGGAAACAGTAGTCGCACGTTTTTTATCAGCGAAGATTAGCCGGTAGTTAATTGTCACCTTTCTTAGTTGACACTTGATTAAAATGAAGTACAAAAGTACACGAGGTGGAGCGGAAGGATCCTCTTTTGAGGACGCATTATTTGCGGGATACGCTCCAGACGGTGGACTTTATGTTCCTGAAGTTCTTCCTGAGATTCCTAAAGACCTACTTGCAAGTTGGAAAACATCGCCACCCAAGTACCAGCAAGTGGTGTTAGAAATTGTCAAGTTGTTTGTGGGGGAAGATGAGATTCCTCGGAATGTCCTTGAAACTTGCATCAATCAAGCTTACAAAGAATTCGATACTAGCAAAGTGATTGAAATACAAGACTGCAAAGATGCAAACGGATCGGATTACAGGGTTGTGGAGCTGTTTCATGGGAAAACCAAATCTTTCAAGGATTATGCTATGAGCCTTGTTGGGCGATTGCTCCAGTATTTTGTTAGCAAGAGGAACAGCCATGCCACAATCTTGGTATGTAGTATAAAATCATTCTGGTCATACTTTGATGGATGAAATAAAATTGATTATAACTTTTTGATGCCATCAGGTTGGCACTTCCGGTGACACTGGCAGCGCTGCTATTGAAGCAGTCAAGGGACTTAAAGGTTTGGACATCATTGTTCTCTATCCAAAAGGAAAGATTTCTGAGGTTCAAGAGCTGCAAATGATAAATGTGACGGAGGATAATGTCCACGTTTTTGCAACTGAAGGCACTTCAGATGACCTTGATGTTCCAATAAAGAAATGTTTTCCTGCACCAGGATTGATGTCAATCAATTCCATAAACTGGGCTCGAATAATGATTCAGGTAAGAAAAAATGATAATAATTTCTTTCGCTTGTTGTTAAAACTGGTTCAAAGTTGCGTAATCCAAAACTATTTTCGATTTTGTGTTGGCAGATAGCCCATTACGTTTACTTGAGCGCTCTCGAACAGCTGCAGCCGATTGACATCTATGTTCCCACTGGCGCAGCTGGCAACCTCTCAGCCGGACTTTTAGCGTCACTCATGGGTGTCCCAGTCAACTTGTACTCTGCTACTAATCTGAACGATACCGTTGCGCTGCTGATCAACAAAGGAAAAATTGCTTTTGGAGGAAAAGTTCTTGAGACATACTCCAATGCAATGGACATTCGAAATCCATACAATTGCGAACGTGTCCTGTATTTTCTCTCGGATAGCCAAACCGTAGCAAGTATCATGAAAAATGAAGATGAATATGAATCCGTGATCCCAGTCGATCTCCATGAAAAGTTGAGGAAGTATATCAAGGGAGCGTTGAAAGTGGACACTCCAACAACTTTAGAGACAATTAGGGAATGCTGGAAACTTAATAAATACATGGTAAGAATAATATTCTCAGTTGTTTGACTGATTTTCATTACAAAGTTAGCTAACATTTAATGTAGTGAGACGCCAAAATTAATATATTTCAAATGCATTTATTATAATTGCCACGTAGACTCTCATGGTTAATTAATAAATTTTCATGGTGTATCTTTCTAGATATGTCCGCACACAGCTACAGCCGTAGCTTTTTGTACTCAGCAAAACAAGGAGAAAGTTGGTGAAACAAGTAAACCAAAGTCCTACGTAATTGCCACAGCTTCCCCTGAAAAGTTTCCAGATGCAGCTATAGCCGCTGAATTGCCTAGTATTGACTGCAATTACAATCTGGCAAATGGCTTGTTACAAGAATTAAAATCACGGGAACGGAAAGAGCCCAAGCAGATGAAGAAAGGAGAGAATTGGTTTCAGATTCTACAAGCTGAGATTAACTTAGTTAGTCCAAAGTAACAGCCAACAAGCATCTATGGAAGAAACAACCGGAAACGGGAAAAACTTTCCTCGCTTTCCTTTCTGATTTTATATATCTTAAGTAACTCCTTCCTAAAGTATAAATATTTTCAGGTAATTGGCACAAGCCTATAAAAATGTACCTTTATATGTAATTGAAGCCTGACATACATGTACATTAAACTTCATGGGAAAATCGATAACATTTTCCTAAAAGCAAAAGGCATTTGGCTTATTGTTTTTATGCTCATGTTCGTGTTTCCTTTGACTTAGATAACAATATTATATGACAAAAGTCCTTGCAACCAACCCGACTCCAAATATTTTTCCTATGTTATCATGGCATGATCATCATTATTATAGATCATTCATAAAAGTGACATGCGAGCACAAAACTTATGGTCTTTCAACACAACTTTTGCTTTCATTATGCATGCAATCTACATTTGTTCTTTCATACTTGTTTACACTGGGCCTGGGCGGATGAGATGATGAGCATGTGGATATTTTTACAACGTGGTAGTCCTTGCATAGATATGTCTAAAAGTCTGTGTCAGTCAAGTCATAAAAGCATCTTTTTCGCTTTCCGTAAGAATTCTCATGAAATATGCATTGGTATTGGGCCGTAACGTTATACGTCATATTCATGTACATAACACCGCATATTTTGATGTGCAGCCAAAGCTAAAAGCACGTTCCTTGAAAATGCTCCAATTCATATGCGAAGTTATGATATGATATAATTTCACTTACGTAACATCCTTATAATCACCTTCGGAGAATATTATGCTTACGACCGTTCTTATACACCAATACCTACCTTCATTACAAAATAATGCATAATGCCTGTCTTGAGCTGAAGATCCACTTCCTTATGACTATGGACGGGTATAAGCCATAAGGATATTTTATTGTACAGCTGAGTACATGGTGGTCGTGGCTGATGTGGTGTGGGTTGAGCCAAGTCATAAGTTTTGTTGTGTCAGATCTGAACTGGAACTCCGCTGGACGGGCTGGAGCTGCTGGAGACACGGAACAAACCTGTTCATATCCAAAAACAAGACATAACATCAGTTCAAATATGCAACTTCGTCAGTTCTGACTTCAGTACAAGTAAGTGTAATTAAGTGGTGCTGTGTAGCGGTCAGTTCTTGTAAAACATGTCTGGACTCTGAAAAGACCTTGAAATTTCATCAGAATTAATTGAGTTTCACTTTCTGGATGCAAAAGCCAGACTGGACGATTCAGTCCAGTGATTTTCCTTTCTATCGATTCATCCATTGGTTATCTTTATGGAATTGATATCCCTTTAAACCACAGCGTTTAATTTCCGTTCCAAAGCCTTAATCAAGGATAACTATAAATTACATTACTGTTTCGTAGCTGGAACTGGAGAATAACAATTTTCCAAGTTGAAAAGAATGTATTTTGTCCATTGTTGATTGTTTTATCAGCTGTATTCTGTGTTTATTGTTTATATCAGATCCTTTTCAGCAGATACTTCCGGTGTAAACAATGTGAACAGCCAAATTTACAAATGCTTTTAAATGCATTTTTATTGACATTTTAGTCCATTCCAATTCTATTTCTGTTATTTAACGTCTGAATTCAAGAAGGTTTTCAATTAATTTAAAAAATTGGTGGAAATGTGGAACACATGTGCTACGGTTGACGGTAGAATTGAGTCGTTTCAAATTTTATGTGGCGAATCGTATCGTCGTGAGCCTGAGAAAATATGAGATTACAATGAGATAAATGAGATAAATGACAATTTTTTTCAGTTTGAAAGTTTGCTGCGTATCTTGTCCCATTGCCAAGTTTGGTGATTAGGTACAAAAGGCTAGTGGAAGCTGGAAATAACTTATCTTTGTTCAAACATAACCTAAGTATATGAAAAATATGCCGTCATTTCAGGCGATGACATACTTATGCATAATATAGGCACATATTATGTATCGTACGGTATATTTGGCAAGTGAAGATGTCAAAAAAATTTAAAATATCAAATTTCGCTTGTGTTTCAGGATTTTTAAATGGAAATTCGGAGAGCAGAGATCGGACAGAACTTCATTGTTACAAGGATTTTTGTAAGTTGAAGATTACGTTCGTGGTGACGTATGTCACATTTCAAGCAACTGATCGATGGTTTAAAATTGATTTATTATTTCCAGGCATTAACTGCTAGATATCCAACATCACAGCAAGTTTGACTTCTCTGCTGACCTAATTAGACCAATATTAATAGGACGAAGAGAACGTGCTAATCACTTGGTTAGCACCTATACTCTGGATACCTTTGTTCGTTGTAAGCTTGTTCCAGCAGTTCCTTCCTAAGCTCAGGAGATCATTGAAGAAGTTTATGAGTTGGCAACGAAATGGCGTTTTGAGGTCGTAGTGACGTGCGACGCTATATTTTAAAGGAAGGTGTGGCGCAGGTGTGTTTGTGTGAAGGTTCGCCCATTTGCAGTTAGAAGCAGTGACAGTGACTCTGACTTTTTATTAAAAATCCCATACATTCCGGTATGTTTTGTTTCGGATAAAAAAATACTTATAAATAGCACATTAAATATTTTCAAGGAACTTTGTATTTTGACATTGACAGCGTGAAACTTGGGCCTTGAAGAACTTACACTTTCATAAAGATCTTTCACAAGCAACAAGATGATATCAAGTGAAGAGACGGTAGGCAGCAGCCCCGCTCCTGCACCCATTGCTCCTGTCGCTGTCAAGAAGGACTTTGCGTAAGTATAATGAACGAACGTGTCACTGAACCATGAAATTCCTGAACTAGGCTAAGGAAAGCACAACTAGTTTTTTTTGAAGGACACTTTGAAATTTCTGTACCATTCAACACAAGATCTGACTACATAAATAATCTGTATTGTAAACACAAATTAAATGTAACATTGGACTTTACACGGTGTCCTGATTTTGGTCTGGGGTAGGCCTGATAACCTCTTTACAACTTCCATTAATGCCAGTCTCATAAAAATGAGACACATTGACTCCTACTCGTGTAGTATTATTATATCGACTGAGTTGCAATGAAAATGTGTTTGTAGACGTGGCTGAAACTCTGTAGTTTTTTGTGATGTCTGCATGTGTTCGAAAACCGTTCTGTTTGTATATGACGATGACGTAGTGTCCTTGTATCGTATGATCATTTTATACACTTGGGGTTTCCTTTTCACTGAAGTGAAACATATAAAATGAGAATAGCTTCTTGAATTTTATTACTCGCGACGATGATATTGTTTTATACAACAGTAGCCAGATTTCTTGATCTCTGGCCAAGTTGAAGCCAGTGTCGTTCATTACAGCGTTTCATTTCTTGTATATATGTATTTCTAGTTAGCATTTTATAATTACACATATAACCTTTAGGCATGATTAAATTTTTGAGAGTACAAGTGCACACCATATGTAATATGCACACATGGCTGATGATCTTTGATTCATCCGTTTCAAAGAATACCAACGGATGCATGTCTTGTTTACCTACTTCCTGCTCGCATTTTCTCATTCTCGTCTCGGTAGTGAAGTAGATAGGGTGTCACTAAAACTCCCATTTTGTTAGGCCTACTTCATTCCATTGCCACTTGCAAACTTGCAATGTCAGCTTCACTAGAATTTCGAAATAGCTATTTTTTAGCGAACATGTCCCTCTCGGGCAACGTATTATTGTAAAAAAAATTTCATAATTTCTAAATGATTTTTACAGATTGTTTAATATTAAAATTGTTTCTTTTCCAGCTTGTTGCCGAAAATCATAAATGGAGGAATCGCTGGAGTGATTGGGGTTTCTTGTGTGTTTCCCTTGGATTTGGTGAAAACTAGGCTGCAGAATCAGCAAATTGGTCCAAATGGCGAAAGAATGTACAACTCAATGTAAGGTGTCATTTTAGAAACCAGAGAAAACTTTTATACTTTTATGTGTTACATCTATATTAAAAACGGCTTTGCCTATCTTTTTTTATTAATATTTGCAGGGTAGATTGTTTCCGTAAAACATACAGATCTGAAGGTAATATTAATTGGATTGTTGAATTCCGAAAACTGAGGTTTTATTAATCACGGAAAAGACTTTAAAATTTGTTTTTGATTTTCAATTAAGGATACTTTGGGATGTACCGTGGCTCTGGTGTGAATATTCTTCTTATTACACCAGAAAAAGCCATAAAGTTAGCTGCAAACGACTTTTTTCGATATCATTTAACTACGAGGGATGGAAAATTACCTGTGCCTATGCAGATGGCTGCTGGTGGATGTGCAGGTTTTTGTCAGATTGTAATCACAACTCCAATGGAGCTCTTAAAAATTCAACTGCAGGTATAAATGATATACTGTACTAGTATTAATGTTTTAGTGCTGGTTTTTTTGTGGTAACCTAAAAAATCGAAGCAGTAACATTGTGCTATTTTTAAACCTAGGATGCTGGAAGAGTAGCTGCACAAGCGAATCTCGCAGTGAAGACTGCTGGTGGAGCCGCCTCTACAGCTGCGGTCCCTAAAATGTCTGCAACATCTATTGCTCTAGATTTGCTGAGAACAAAAGGAATCACCGGGTTGTATAAAGGAACTGCAGCAACGATGCTTAGGGATGTGTCGTTTTCCGTCATATATTTTCCATTGTTTGCAACACTAAATGGATTTGGCCCTAGAAAGGTCAGTTGTATGAACATTAAGTTTTGTGTAACATACATATTTTATTCGATATCTTGCAAACAAGAAACTTAATGTTTTTGTTACAGTCTCCAACTTCTGACGAAGCTGTATTTTACTGGTCGTTCCTCAGTGGATGCGCAGCAGGATCAATATCGGCAGCGGCTGTGAATCCGTTTGATGTAGTTAAAACAAGACTGCAAGTCTTAAAGAAGGGTGCTGGGGAAGTAACTTACAGTGGAATTCCGGATGCATTTGTGTACGTCACCTTTTTTAACTTGACATATTCTGTTTTCCATTTAAGTGAAAAGTATTTTTTAAATGTATTTAAGTAATATTACCATAAATTTTTTTTCGTTCACAGGAAAATTCTGAAAAATGAAGGCCCTCAAGCTTTCTTGAAGGGAGCAGCCTGTCGTATGATTGTTATTGCACCACTCTTTGGAATAGCACAAATGGTTTACTTCTTCGGAGTAGCGGAATTCCTTCTAGGAGTTAAAAAATAAACGTTCCATTCACCAACAGTATCCATGAAATGCTAGTAGTATTTTCTGCATGATAATAGCAGACGAGTATGACCGTAAACAACGCGGCCAATTTTATAGTAGTTTTAGAATCTTCAAATGAACACAACAGATATTGATTGATGTTTGAAAATTTGATTTTCAATTTTATAGACATTTTAGTGGACAGCTTTTGAGAAGCACGGAAAGTTTTAAACTAACACAAAGTATAACCTCATTCCAATTTCTAGATTTTATAGAAACTTTAATGTAATCATATTGGAAACTAGTTTGTAGAGGACTTAACGGACTAATTGCGACACGAATGTCAAGGGCTATAATTTTATTATATTCATTTGGTCCAGGGTCATTGGGTGCTACAAGGCCACTTTTTGACTTCAACATAGTACTCTGCCAGTCAGGTAAAACAGTGGTCTTGAAAGTTGAAGGATGATTCCAAAAATAGAATGGCTTTAAAATGAGTAGTCAAACTACTGCTGTTGTGAGTGAGAAAAGAGGCAGAGTTAAACTGTCGATAGCAAACAAAGAATGAACGCTTTTGGTAGTAAGAAATAGAAAATTTTGAACAAATCTGCAGGCAAGTTGACGTAGCTAACCTACTAAAGAGAGTAAATGATTAATATGGTATGGTGGACAATAAAGTATCAAACCTGTTATAACAATAATAATTAGCCCAATTTAGCCAAATCTCCCACTGAAGGATAGATGATTTATTCAAGATAAACATGAATCAACCTTGACCTGCTAATGTGTACATATTGAGAAACAGTAACGAACAATTGGATTGAAGATAAAGTAAGAAATAATCTCCTCGAAAATGTAACAAGGAAAAGTTTGCCGAAGTCGAAGTTTTATTTAAGTCTAATGTTATTATGCAATGAATCATGTATGGTTACATTGTTTACATGCTGGTTTTGATTTTTGATTGCTCAGATTCATTAATTTGATTGTTTCAGGTATTCCAGTTCAGCCGTAGTCAGTTTTATTAATGTAATGCGAAATGGAGGTGGTGCTATACTATATACTATTCTAGTTTAATTTTTTATTTCTATGCAATGAAAGGTAAAGGGTTGTTTGCAACATTGCTGTAACCTACAATTATGCCAAATGAACAAAGGACACCAAAAATAGCGTGATTTTAAGTAGCTTTAAAAAGCTCTTCACCGTCACCGCAGATAATTTCTGCTTGAAATGAAAAACAATAAAGAATCATGAAAGTAGCGTGAGTTATCGGAGAAATATTTAGATTGAGTTTAATTTAAGTAAATGTATCTAGTTGAGTCTCGTAATCTATGAGTAATAATTAATATTATTATGAAATCTACCTATTATGCTTTTATTAAGTCTGCTCTGATTTATGAGTGGAGTGACATTCCGATGGACAATAAAAGCTTGTGATGAATCAACCAAGCTATTGTAGAATGAACAGTAGATTGTGCAATAAGCAATGCAAAAAAAATGGATTGAGAAATACATAATAATAATAAAAAAACTCAGCATTTATTCATTGAAAGTGTGGTTTCCATTTATTTTGGAAAGTTGACAAAGTGCAGCTTTACCCTTTACAATGCATTGTGACATTCTTGAACCTTTGCCAGTAGATTTTCTTTTCGGAAATATTTGGCAGCAGTTGAAATCGTCTCGGTTTGATCCAAAGTTGCCCAAGCAGTCATATCCAAGAGGGCCTTTCGCAAGAAAATCTTCTCTGGTCGATGGGCTTTTGGACAAGTTTTCCGGATAATGTTTGACATGGTATGGAACAAATTTGCAAAGTTTTGCCTTGCGCGTTTGTAAATCAAGACCTTTCGCCGTTCCTGCTCCTCCTTAATTTCTACATCCCTTTTCTTTGCCTTCTCCAGTTCCTCCTCGTCTTGAATTGCACGTCTAGATCTGAAAATTCTCCCGAACCAGTTGCACACAGAATTGAAGGCCCAAGAGAAGAAAGACTGATCAGATTCCTCATTCCGTGTCGTCACAGGGGGCTCCAAGGTGGTTGTGGTAACTGCGTCATGTGCGGTCCAATCTGCTTCTGCACTGTGTGTCTCGACGAACGCCACCTCCAATTCTGCATCGTCATCATCATCATGCTTTGTTACCTTCACCTCACCATCCTTCGAGTCAGAGCTTTTGATTACTCCTATCTGGTCTTGACCTTTCTCAATAACATGATCCAAGCACCTAACTAGGTGGTTGTACGCTGGAAGAAAATCTTCATTTTGGGTTTCGGGTGTTTGTGCTTGCTTGAATGATTGGGAGAGCAAGTCAGTTAGAGATGTAACCGTATCTTGGTCAACCTTTGGACACTGCTTGTTGATTAGTTTCAGGCTTAATTCGCTCAAGACAAAGAGCTCCCAGGGAGAAAGGTTGAGATTTGTAAAGACATCGTCCCTTCCAGTGGGTGGTTCAAGTCCATCTATTAAATTAATAAATAATTATAATACTGTTCTGCAAACCTAGTACAAGTATCCCCAAGTTTTTGCTTACCATCAAATAAAAAGTCAGAGTCAGACGCCGTCAATTGTAGGGCTAGGCTCAACACCAACAAAATTCGTACCCAATCCATCACGAACTGCATTTCAAATTGGTAGTCCTTATATGGTTTGCAGTAAATAGCGATGAAGGATCGAACTGCTTCCGATTATGAAGCTCGGAGTTTACTGAGCTACCCACCACTGATGGACGAACGTTTGTCGAAGTTCTGCTCCTATATTATGTAATAATTTGCTTCATATTTTAGCAATAGCTTGAATTGCCTCATTTGATGAAGGTCATCTTGTGTAACGTTTTAATGTAACATTTTGCATACTTTACATTCTGCGAGTGCAATAAAATGCTAATAAATTTATATTTTACTACAAGTCGTTTATAAGCAAACGCCTTTTAACGATACCTAATAACGATGCATGTTGGCGATTTTGTAACCCTTATCCTGTCAAGATTTTGAAAATTTTAGACTGAAGTGTCAAAACTTTTGTAATTTACTGCTAGCACAAATGTTGAGAAATTAAGTCACATATCTTGCGCAAGTATATCGCATTCTACAAGACTGAATAAGAAGATAAATATCGGAAGATGAAATCTTAATCCAAACTATAGTTAAATGAAAACATGTTAAATTCAAAAGCAAAAGTTTATTTTTTTTCGAGAAATAATGGACTCGCGAACATTTAATTAAAATAAAGTTAGAAGGAATGCAGATGCACATTTTTCAAAGTTCTTAATTAGTTCATGAAACGTTATAATTTATTGAATTTTTGCTGCTGTTAGGTAAAACAGACTCATTTTTTAAATTTAAATAAAACTTTTGGAAATGATTTTACACCTTGTTTTCATTTTCAATTTTCATCTTATTGTCTGGCTGGACAGGTGGTACTTGATTTGGAGGTGGGGGAGGCGGTGGTGGTGGGGGCGGTGCTACTGGCTTCGGTTTTGGAGGAGGTGGTTTATCATCTTCTGATGACGCTTTTGACGGAGCAGGTGCTACTTTGGAGGGGGTAGCAGTCGGTGGACGTGTCCTTTCTTCCTCTTCCAAAATGTCCGATCGTATTAGTCGACACTCATTTATGAAATTAAAAACTGGAACCACCGTGAACGACAAAAGAGCGATCGAAATAATCGAGCTGAATACAGCATACGCTCCATCCTGATACATTATGCGACAACCAAACGCTTCCAATGTAGCCATTCCGGTTGGCGCGCAAGACATTGATGGATTTGTTCCAAGAAGCTGTAAATTGAGTTGTGAATTTTCATTAACACAAGTCTTAAAGTTGTGATAACACCAAACAACTTCTGTAAAACTTATCCAGCTTACAATTAACGTTATTAAGCAGTACAAAAGAAGTCCAGAGTGAAAGCAAAAATATGGAAGAGCTAACCACATGCTAAGCTGCAATTTTCAATAAGATTGTATATCATACGTGCATCTCACAAACATCTTCAACCATAATTAAATTAAAAGTAAAAATGATAATTAAGTTTAAAACCCAATTTACTTTATTCACGTTACAACCAGCGAAAATGAAAAGTAACGTGGTTATTGCTGTTAGCAGGGATGTGAAAATGATGACTGTAAATAGAAGCGAGAAATTGCAGTGAAAACAATGCCATCAAAACATATTAGACAGAAAGTGTAATTGAATTATAAACTTTAAACGTTACTCCAAGCATTTGCGCTCGACGCCTTTGTTCCAAAAGGTGTCGCAGGTGCATCCGGAGCTGCAATACCAGCCATTATCAGGATGATCGTTATAAAGCAAAAGGCTACACACAGGAGGATCACAAGTGGACGGCATTGTTCGGCGAATTGAACTGCCTTCTTTGTATTCCTTAATACCATACTAACTTTCTAGCACTTTTATGACACTGGATATACATAACATTCTTCTGCTAAATAAAATTATTTTATTCTAAAAAATGTCAAGCATTAAGAATCAAACTACAAACTTTATTTCACGGAGACTTGAATCCTTCTTGAATCATTCATAATAAATACAAATTCAGATCATATTTTAAACGGAAGTTGCATAGTGATGCTGATCCCTATCAAAGTTCAATACATCCTATCTCCATACTCCGTTAGGGGCACCCTTTCGTCATGCTCGTTGTCCAGATCCAGTGGCCGATCCTTGGAAGGACGTTTTGAGAAGTAGGCTTTGCTCGGAAGCAAATCCTCATTCGCTGCCTCTTCGTCGTCATCCTCATACAAGGTGAACATGGACTTGACGTTTGACTTGTTAGCCTTTTTGCTGTCACTGTTCAGTTCCCAGAAAAACACCATCACAATCCAAATCGCGTAGATCATTGCACCTATAGTCAACAAGATAAAGCCAGCCTTCTCCAACTCCACTATGTCGAATGCATTCAATAGCCTCATGAAGATGAGTAGTAGGATCGATATTAAAATCAGGAGGTTGAATACATTTCCCACAACCCATGGGATGCAGAGCATTTTGTTCATCTGCATGAATAACAAGAGAGCAAAAACACGGTGAAAACAAGTTGTGAGGTAATGATAATGATTCACGTTGATATGCACAAAGAAGGAGGATGTTTGTCATGTCATTGATGACGTATACTCACGTAATGTGCGCCGAAAAAGAGGAGAACAGAACTGAAGAGGAGGTACAAGTGCGTGAAAAATACGGCTGAAAAGTTGTAAAAGTATATAGTTTTTATGTCATGTCATGTCAATTTGAAGAAAGCAAAGTGGGGGATTGTGAGACATGATTAAATACTGAGCATACTGTAAAATTTAATGCCATCCTCCTCTGCTACGAGTCTATGATCCTCATCTAGTGTCACCAGCAGAACACTCTCCACACTGAAATGCTAAAAAGTGCATACAAATAATAAAATATGGAGTTTATCTATTTTCTGTGTTTTTATTCCCCTGTCAATCACTCACCAGAAATGATAATATTGAAATGATGTAGGTGGCTAGTCTGGGATCGCATTGAAAACAGCAGATGAATACCATAATGTTTCAGCTTTCGGAGCCTTTATTTGAAGCTGTGTTGTGGTACGTAGCTTTAAAACAACATAAATGGAGTGGTAATCGAAGATAAGTAATGGCGAAAACAAGTTATAACGCAACTTATATCGACTCTCCATACAAATCACAATAAGGCCCTTCCATCACATAAATATATTTATCATCAGTATAAAATGCCAATAATTTCCATTAATGTTTAAATACTTGAAACGATGGAGATATTCCAACAATAAAACTACGTGAGGATTCGAGATGGGAGCTCCATCATTTCGATTCAAGATTCAATCCGAGCTCCCAATAAATAAAAGCCACGTAAGTGGACTGAAAAACGCAGCTTTACGCGTTATGTTATTCTGAAAGCGCTAATGAACGACATTTTATGCGCTCATGATCATTTCATGCATTAATTGCATAATGCGATTTTTCGAATTTGTGTGCTTAAAACTCCATGAATTTGTAAATTTCATTCAAAACTGACGTAACCATTCGATTCAGCATGTCAAACTACCCCTGTATACTCATTTTCAGCGAAATCGGACGACTTTTTGTATTTGCGCGCGCATAACTTTCAAAGCGCGCGACCGATTTCGCTGAAAATTATTCAGTGCAATGCCCATAAGGAGTACTACCTATGTACCAAATTTGGTCCAAATCGGTCAACGTATGTGGACAGGAGAGTGCGTACGGACAGACAGACAGACGACTCAGTAAAACTTGCAATGAATACATTCAGCTGCGTAATAAACCCTGCCTGCAGACCTTTTGCTAGATATTGAGCACTCGACCAGCCACATGTGTATACTTTTATAAAGTTATGCAAGTTATAAGCAGCACCTAAACCGTACAGTGTAGAATAGCAAGCATAAAACATTTCAACTAATTCTTTTCTATCAAGATCAACTAATAATTAAGTACCAACCAATTCTAATTGTGCGTAATGGCTTCATAACTCGCTAATCATAACCATACCATGTACTTAAGGGGTGCTGCTACTATCAGTCAATAGCAGATTCACACCACAAACCTTTATTGCTGCAACTTCTGCGAACAAGTTGAATATTTTGATGATTCATTTATATTCTTAACGGCTTGACTCATTAGCTTAGTCATCAAAATGTAAGGAAGGTAAGCAAACAATTTTTTTGGATGTTATGTATACGCATGTATATTAGATTTAAATTTAACCATACGCTTGGGCATGAACAATAAAAATGTCTGCCATACCCAGTCGTATGTACCTCATGCAAAGAGTCCCACATTGAGCCCTGATGATGAATTTGCTGATAAAAATTTGTTATCAGGAATGCTTATCGCTTCGCACACAAGTATATGATACGGCTTATTCACAGAATGTTCCCAAAAATCTGTGTTGCTCCATTCTAAGCAAATTTCGGAGTTCATCGGTCGTCAGATTTTACACTTTACAGGGAGGACTAATCAACTGCACATTTAGGAATATCCAAATAAAACGACGGATAGTGGCTAAATGTGATCCTAAGTCGTGGATTAGATTTTTAATGAAATAAAATGCTATTTGAAAAATACTTTTACATTTGGATCTCGTGCGTAGTGGGTGTTGCGTTGTCTCACAATTACAATGTTCAAACGGGGTCGGTTCCAGGATTAAACTTTTCATCTGTAGGTAAAGCCCACGATCCGATATTAGGAATATTACGAGTAGGATATAATTCACATCGATATGTACTAGTTGTGCTCCTGTGGAGTTTACATTAAAAGTAAACTTGACCAGGAACAAGAAATTAAGGAATGTTAAACTTAAGATTTGCCGTCCATGACTTGTAATATTTACTGATATTATTCTAGTTAAACAAGTGCTCAACTCAACAATTAAAGCAAATTCCACTGTGAAGAATGAAAATACTAGGATAGTTGGAGGGGTGGAAACTGCCCGTTACGAATTCCCCTTTATAGTCAGCTTTGCTAGGCAAGGAAGACATTTCTGCGGAGGTAATTTTATATATTTTAATATGAATTTCGGAAATATATCTGCTCATCATACTTTTGAAGCAAAGCTCATGTAAACCAAGGTTTTTTATTACTATTTCGTAGGCTCGATCATAGCTCCAGAATGGGTGTTAACAGCAGGTATGCCTGAATCAAACATGAATTATTGATTTTTTAACAATTTTTCTGGCATAGTACGTACGACGTACAATACTGAGTGAGTTACAATGCAAAACAATCATCTACTTTTTTAGCTCATTGTGCAAGCGAAGCAGACTTTTCAGTTACTGCCGGTGAGCACGACCTCCATAAAAATGAAGGATCTGAGCAAGTGTCAAGGTCGATGAACGTCATTCGTCATCCTCATTACAATCCGTGAGTCACAATGTAAATATGCATTTGGAAGTAGTTTTTCTTATTCAATTACCTTCTTTAAATTTAGGATAACCTACGAAGACGACATTTGTTTAGTAAAAGTATCACCGCCATTTGCTTTCACTAAATTTGTCCAACCATTTGCCATCCCGTCTACTCACTATATCGCAAATGGTAAAAATAGATGAATTATAAACAAAGTACATCATATCATATCAAGTTAATTATAACATTTATGGATTACGCAATTAGGAGAAGCCACTGTGGCCGGATGGGGAACGGTATAAATCATATTAAACCTATAAATGAAGTTTTTTTTTTTTTTTTTAATTTTTAATACATTAAATGTTTCTATATAATAAAAAGGAGGATGAAGCATTTCAACAGGTATCTCCAGTTTTGCGCAAAGTCACTGTTCCACTTGTGGAGAGTCTTGAATGTGCGAAACAGTATGGCAGAAGTTTTGTCCCACATAAAATGATTTGTGCTGGAGAAGAAGAGGGAGGAAAAGGTACTTTAAAATAAGTTATCTTCAGGCAAACATTATTAATAAAAAGTGAAAAGTTGAACATAACTCAAATGTAACTTTCTAACTTTCCTTTGTATTTTAGATGCTTGTCAAGGTAAATTCATTAGGACCTACACAGAACTGTATTTCCGATTTAGTAGAATTTAGTATTTCTGAATTTTACATAATTTAATAGAGATAAGAATTGCAATTTTGATTTTTATGATTGGGTGATTAGGAGACAGTGGTGGACCTCTTATGTGTGATGATTACCACAAAGGTGCTACTTTGTGTGGCGTAGTTTCTTTTGGACTTGGTTGTGCTCGACCGGAATTAGCTGTAAGATTAAAATCACAGTTCATATTTAATTACAATTTAGTATTTTTAAACTCTCACTCAGATCCACTATTGTTTTCTTTAGGGTGTCTATACAAAAGTCGCATACTATTCAGACTGGATTGACTTTGAAATCAAAAAGAATTCGGACCCTAATGCAAAAAATCCCATGACTAGACCTACCAGACCACCACCTCTTCCAACCACAACTAAAACTACTCCCAGGCCTAACATTCCTGCACACACCCTTCCTGGTGACAAAGAGGTTATATATGTCATCATAAGACCCAATGGAACTGGTCCCGGCAACCCTAGAAAGCGGAACGGAAGCACTTCCACCAGCGTCACTCAATCATTAATAGGTATAAGTCTTGTGTTTCTCATCCTCAATTTGTTCTAAAGTTCAGTTCAGATTTTTTATGTACATGTGGGAAGGGAAGTCCCACCAATTATCTGCATTTAGTAGAATGTTTTCGGATAGTTAAGTACAAAAAGTAGCAATACATAATTTATAGTCATTTGCTAACCGTTATTGTGCCTCAAATTAAAGAAAATAAGGTCGTTTGACAACTCATCGAATAAAAAGAGTGAAACTTTATATAACAGCTATATATTTTATTACGTTAAAGCAAAATGTTTTTGAATTATTGCACTACAATTAAATGGAATTACTTACAGAACTACAATGTGAAAACAGATTTGAGTAAAGTAACAAAAATATAAACATATACGACAGTTTCAATTCGTGTTATCCCTGCGCCAGACGTTCCTGTTGTCGACGATGAAGGAATGGTGGAGGAAGTAGATGAATCGGTTGAAATAGAGGATGAATTTGTAGTTGAACTAGTAGATGAATCGGTTGCAGTAGAGGATGAATTTGTAGTTGAACTAGTAGATGAATCCGTCGAAGTAGGGAGCAATGTAGTAGGCTCACCCTCACAGATGAAATACATGGACGCTGAGCAATTGGCGTCTCTCCAGTAAAGCAACGCATTTAGAGCCATGTAAACACAATTTAAGTTCTCAGTATCGTCCGGTTGACCTATGAACCATCTTGGGTAGTAAGTGGGTTTATTTAAAGATGCCCAATGCCAAACGCCTTCACTAGCTTCACTAGCAGAGATCCAGCCAGCTATTTCCTTTCATGGTCACTACTCAAACAATTTTATAAGTCGTTTCTGCTCTATCAATTTTTAGCAATTAAATACGTTGTAAATACGGGACATTACCGTTTGTATGCAACTTTTCTACAAACAATTGAACTAGAATGTCATCATTTTCCATATCTTCAATAGAAGCGAGTTGTTGTCCGTTTGCATTGCAGGTGCTGACAGCTTCTGCCCATGGAAGCTGTAGAAAGATAATGGTTCTTAAACAGGTTTGTTTATTTTTGTGAAATATTAAAAAAAAAAAATTCGAACCTGATCGTCTGAAACGGAAAACGTGTCCGCCATAGGTAACAGTTTGGAATTGTCCAAACACGGGATTGCCAAAAAAACATACAACAAAGACACCAAACCAAAGCTTGATACTCCCCATTTTGATTGAGTATGTGTTAGAATACTATTGCAGAAAAACACTGGACTACTTTCTCGGCACATGTACCATCTCCATTTGGCATGGGTATTGGAAGTTCACTCAGATTTATAATGGAGAATAAAGCCTACAATGCAGCCATTTTAAATTCATCAAATGTCACGTACACAAATTAAATACTCATACAATACCCTAGATAACCGTTTCTTATCATATCAAAGTTGTGGATTGCAATTTCACACAATGTTTTCTCCTTTAATTCATGATAATGATCTGCCAACGTTTTAACCTCGATCACTTCGAATTGTCAAATTCTTTTGAGGTAAATACGTACAGCAATAATGAAAATGATAAGTGGATAAGCATTTTTAGTGTTTGTTGTCTGGTTCTGAATGACTGGGTGTGACGAAGCGGAAAGGAAGAAAATTTTGTGTATGTATTATAAATAAAATGACGTTGCAGTGTAATAAGACACTCGATCGCTAATTGGCTTCCAAAGATATTGTATAGAAATGGTGTTCCTTATTAATTTTTCTATCGTAGTTCATGATGATCCATTGATAACACCGAAGTCAGTTTTAATGCATGGATGTTGAATGTTTAAACAATTGCTTCGTCAGCCATTTTGATCACTTCTAGCGGGTTTAGGAATATAAACCTGACACTTACAAATACATCACTGGAATTAAACAGCGTATATTTTTATTATTTCTTGTTTCCGTATTTATCTATCATTTACAATCAAAATTAACAGTGAGAAAAAGTTTGGAAATTTTTAACACCCGTATCCTTCCGAAGTTGTGTATCACTAGTCGTACACTTTAACAATTTTTTTTTATATATTTACAGTAAAAAATAATAATGCTCTCTTAACTCTTAAATTTAGCTAAACTAATAGGCATTGCTACGATTTAAAAATTATGGTTCACAAATGTAGTACATAGAAGCAGAGCAGTTAGCATCTCTCCAGTAGAGCATTGCATTAACGGCGAGGTAGACACAGTTCAAATTCTCGGTGTCATCAGGTTGACCAACAAACCATCTTGTGTGGTATGTTGGTTTATTAATGGATGCGTAATGCCAAACGCCTTCAGTAACTTCTGTGGCAGAAATCCAACTGTTTCCGCGTAGCGTCACTATGATTCAAATGAAGAGCAAAACATGAGGTTTTAAATATATGTTGTATAAGTTTTAAAATGGCTTTGTCACTCACTAACCATTCGTATGAAGCTTTTCAACAAACAATTGAACCATTACATCATCCTTTGTTGCATTTTCGATTGAGACCAACTTTTGCCCAATTGTCTCACATGACTCTTTAGCTTGAGCCCAAGGAAGCTGAAAATGCAATATTAATGAATGAATGAATGTAAAATTATGTAATATGCAGTTTTGAAATAGTTTAAGCTTTGGTTAACTAGATATTTATACCGCAGTTTCGGAAACTGAAAAGGTGTAACCGCCATGATTAACCGATTCAAACTGGCCGATGACTGAGCCAGCTAGGAAGCAGGCTACAGCGACTACGAAAATAACAACTGGCTTGTCCATGTTTAAAAAATATATATATATAAGTTTTTGGAAGAGAAAATTAAAAATCTGACTTGCTGGAAATTATCGACTGAGCACGTTGTTTCATTCGTCCATGTTTATATACAAAGTTTAGCCATTGTCTAGCAGATTCATGTCACGTAGCCCAAACCAGAGTCAGATAATAACAAACCATGTACATTAGTTATGTTTTATCGTTGAAGGTAATCTTTTCACTCTTCCGAGCTGATAATGAATTTGGATCATAGTTCCAATACAGTTTGATAATATAATTATTGTTTTTAATTTAAAAACCAATGATAACATTTGAGTTAATACTGCTTTTGCAGACGAGATAGGTGTCATTTTGCAATTCGTTGCTATTCTCAAACGCTAGAAAGGCTACCTAAAATTGAGCAATTAGCTGCTCCTTTTACGGCTGTAAAGTTTTTAGTTTTGGGGCTACTTGATATTATACCGAAAGGTTGACAGTTTACGTGCTGGATAATTATCTGAATTTCGAATGCATCCCGTAGACATCTCATATAATTGTAACCTAACTATAAAACGTCTATATTCAAAGGTGGAGTTACTACTGGCTTAATAGTCTTTTCGTATTACATTCTGGGTTCCAGGTTTTTGTTAAAAAAATCTCTTATTACTTCCTCCTATGCACGCTTACACTTATCATTAGCTGATTTTTTATAAAGGGATTAAATATGGTATCGCAAATCATGTATCCTATGAATCAATTTTGAAGCGTTAGTTAAGCTCTTTTATAGTAATTGCAGTGTAAGTAATGGACATTTGTTTTTTTCGCAATGTTTTCCAGCGTAATGCATTGAGTATCCGTTTCATTACAACAGTAATAAAATCATGATATCACAAACTAAACCAAACCAAAAGTCGGAACAGCTTATCTAATCTTATCTGTCAGAAATCTTGTTTACTTTAACAAACGTTGATGCACAACGATGCATAATGAGGCAAACAAGGAAAATCAGTCGGGTTGGAGGAAATCAAGAATATACTGTCAGTTCTCGAACTATTATAGGCCCAACAGTAAAAGTAAAATATTGTCTTCAAAAGTCATTTGAAAATGAAGTTGGAAATTGTATTATTTGCAATATTATCATGTGGCTCAGCTGCAAATATCCAGATTCAGAATGGTAAATGTGAAATAATTATTGTCTAAACTCATTATATGTAACCACTTTAACTATAATTAGTTATTCCAAGAAAATTGTCTTTCAAAATACATTTCTACAGATTCCCTAATTTCAACTAGCAACTCCACGTCCCGTGCTGTTGAAACGTTTATAGTGGGAGGCACAAACGCAACACGAAACGAGTTTCCTTGGCTTGTCCATTTACGAATCGGCAACAGTTTCTGTGGTGGTTCTCTCATCAGTCTGGTAAGAAACGTATAATGTATAAACTTGAAATTTCGAACCGCATTGAAGTCTTTAACATCCTCCTTCACGTACGTTACAGGAGTTAGTTTTAACAGCCGCACATTGTGTATATGGCCGTAGCGCTGGATCAATTACAGTGACTGCCGGAGACCATGACCGTAATATTAACGAAGGAACTGAGCAGACAAATAGTGCAAAGGGTGTTTTATGGCATGAGAGATACAACGAGTAAATTGTTTCATGAATTCACGATCATTTTTACCCGGCTTTTATTGTAAATTTACAATAAGAAACGAATTTTTGTAAACTTCCGCAGCACTACTTCAGTAAATGACATTGCACTCATAAAACTGAGCAGAAATTTAACTGGTAGCGGAGCAGTTCGTCCGATCTCGTTACCTGCAAGTAACTTTGTTATAAATGTTACAGGTTGGTTGGCTTAGCCATTAACAAACTAGTCGCTTTTTGCATTCACTTGAAATTTTGAAAATAAGCTGTTGACATATCGCTTTTGCACAGGAAATGGAACCGTCGCTGGTTGGGGTACGATTAACTACAACAATCCAGTTGCGCATCACACCTTGCTGAAAGTCAATGTTCCTATTGTGAACAATACAATGTGCAAAAGGAAATATCCGGACTTGACTGATAGTCAGTTCTGTGCTGGCGAAAAGGGCAAAGATTCCTGCCAAGGTATCTCATAATTATTTGAAACTGTAAATAGTTACAAAATTGTAAAAAATCTAGTTGGCCGATCAAAATTATGCAGGTGATAGCGGTGGTCCATTTATTTGCAATGGTACACCTGCCGTTTGTGGAATTGTTTCTTATGGAATTGGATGCGGAGAGGATGGCTATCCAGGTAATAATATACCATAATATATAAACATTCGGTTTAGTTTAACATTTCCATAATTCTATGACTATCTTGACGTGTTTCATAGGAGTGTATACAAAAGTCTCTTCGTACGCTTCTTGGATTAATATAAACAGAAATTTTACTGTGTCATCAAAACTGTCAACAGCATCCGCACGCTTCCTGAGTCATTCTATTCTCTTTTTTACTATTACTTCACTGTTTCTCGTGAACAACCATTTTGATATAATATGATTTTAAATCTATTGTTTTAAAAATGTATTTGATCAACGTTTTACCATTTAATGTACATCCTGTCGAGGGATCACTTTCTTCCTAATCTAATATGAAGTAATAAAATGTAATTGTAGATTGAGCTGTTAATCCATTCCATTAAGCCTCGGAATATTGCATTCTGTATACAAATTGTTAAAAAATGATAGATGTATACGACCTATTTCTATACAATAATGTAGAAATCATAGCGCATAAAACATGTTAATTTAGTTAAAGTCGGTTTTCCAAATAACGTTGTTGATCCGAGAAAGCAAAAACCATTTATACACGTCAGAATCGATCCGCACGCGATAGGGATTGTTTAATCCTGTTCACTACCTTTATTGTTCAATAGAATGCAATGTGGCATGACCGGAAGTAAAAAGAGACAGGTAACTAAGTTTCATCAATTCAACAAGAACGGTTCCAGTTGAATTCAGTTGTGTAACTTTTTTGTATTGAATTTCACCTAATATCTTGGTAGATGTAAACTCGATTTTAACTTTGATGATCAGCATGTCAGCATCTCTGGGTACTCTTCTTCTTCTGATTCTAAAAGCTTATTTGTGTACCAACCAGCTCTTTGATGATATTGATCTGTACCACTTTTGTAAAATGATTTCTAATTATTTACCTGAATAACTGAATTAGGATGATATTGGTTGGTTTTAACGGTTTTAATATGTGGTCTGGTGACAGTCTATACTCTCGAAAAAGGTATGATTAGTTCAGGAAATTGGATTGAGCCAAGATGTTACAAGTTTTAAACTGCAATATATAGATAAAAGGCTCCGAGTTCATGAATCTGAAGCCGATATGATTTGGTGCCGACACAATGCATGCATATTTCTCGCAAAAAGGTTGAATATCATCATGAGCAGCCAGCTAAGTTACACCTGCGGTACTGCATACTACAGGGCTACGCCTTTGCTGTTTTATTGTTAGTCTGTGTTTTCCTTTCCTCTGTTCACTCCTTGTGTGAGATATGATAGCGAATTTGGGTCGCAGTCTAGCTTGATGATCATGATTCAGATTCTAGAGTAAGAATGTACATTTTGTCTAAAAAAGAGCAGAGGCAGAGTAGAGTATAATATAATATTGTGCCACGGCTCTGCTGCAGAAGAAAAATGCATTAATACAGCTAAAGCCAAAAAATGCAATGGTCGTGTATGCTCAAAGTAGGAAACATGCGCTTTACCAACATTTTCTCTTTTTTGGATGGTTCTAGCAGCAGCTCAGCTCTGACTACTCCAACTCTGCTACAACTACAACTACCAGCAAACTTTTATGCAGAGACCGTGTTGTACTACATGTATAAAACGTTGGTTTGCTATTAGAAGAAATGAAGTTAATTTTTGGTCGTGTAAGGAATCTTTGTTGAGCATGCATGCTGCTGCTATTGCTGCTCCTGCTCTCTCTCCACTACTCTGCTCTATAGCAATAGCGTAACAACTATAATGCAGTCTGCTGGCCTTGCCCGATGAAAATATCGTAATCGCGACACACTCGTCAGTCGCTCTTCGGCAGCTCTTCCCAAATCACCACGAAGCAAAAGAGCTCAAAAAACACTGTTAAAAAGCTTTATCCAAAAAGCACTAAAAACCAAACCAGCAGCATACAATACTTAAGTACACATGAACATTCATTCTATGCAACGAACACGGAAGGCTTTTGCCGTATAAGATAAAAAAATCATCTTTTGTCAATTTGTTAATAATTGTTTTCTTTTGTTAAATCTTATTTATATCAACGTTTTAGTGAACTACAACTAGTTTGGTGTTGTTTGTGATAGACTTGTGGCTTGGCTTTGAGAGAACTATCCGGTGAGAGAATAAAATGATAAGATTTGGAAAGCACTCCAACTCCAGCAATTGAAACTCTGTTCCCCAAACAATTGTCATTCAAACATACACATTTACATGCAAAGCATATAATCTTGAAGCCATTAACGCATCGGCCGTCATCACTAATGACTTTTATCTGAAAAAAAATTACAACCCAAAGTTTTGGACAGACTTGAAACCTGCTCCGTTGAAAGTCATTTATTTCTCACCACACCACCATCATCATTAAAAGTTGGGAAAGTGCTGTGTACTCATCATCACTCAACACGTCAATGATTGATGGCCACATTTATTGAGTCATTACGAGCGGAGAAGAGCTCTGCTGTTGTGTCTGTATTTGTGTGACATTAATTTGCCTTAATTGTGTTTGACCAAGGAAAAAGCAAATGGTTTATCCGCATTGTTCCAGCCCACATCATGTAGAGCACGAAAAGGTTGATGGGATGTCACTCGCTCATTCATTTCACTGACTCAGACCCAAGTAAAAGCAGGGGAAGGAGAGCAAGTTATATTGCATTCTAAATCCATATAAATTCGCATGCATTATCCTCCTCCTCAACCAAAAGTTACGTACTGCCACTGCCGCACTGTGAGTTATAACAATTGCAAAGGTGTGGTTATATGAGGAGTATGACGAGAAGTGGTGGTTCTAGTTTGGCTGAAACACATGCAAATAGATAAAAGCAAAATTATTTCGTTTTCCAACTCGCTCCGCGTATCATTAATTTATTGTTCCGAGAGTTCCGAGCATAGTCATCCCCCAGCTAAACTTGTAATGCAACCAAACTTTAAATCATGACGGTGGGGAGAACTTGACAGAGAACCTCAATTATTTTTAGGGAATGGAGTGGGAATTGTGGATGTGAATGGTAGAACAACCCCAGTGCTTCCATTTGTGACACAGTGCCCTCTCAAATATAGCAAAAGGGAAGAGAAAGTGGAAGCAATATATAATACAATAATTTATATTATTTTTGTGCGACGACACTCTATAATATCCTTATTGAAAATCCGGATTGAAAAATGGATTCTGAGGAACGAGGTGAAGGAGGGGATGCTCCCAACCCAGCACCCCCAACAACCAACCCAGGCGGGGAGAGTGTTATTGATCCTACTGAGGTGTCTGGACCGGGCTCCTTGTCTGACACGATGGGTGTCATAGGAGGAGACTCGGGCACTGATGCCATGGAGAAAGGGGCACTTTCCCCGTTGACCGGCTCCTACCTACTCATTGTACTCGCAGAACCTCATTCCGAGGAAGACCGTGAGGTGATCATTCAGAGACTGATTAAAGGTATGAATCTCCCACTCATCATAATCCTCTTTTTGTTTATTATCTCGTCTCCTACAGTAAACACGACCATTATTAGTATCATGATTCATTATTTGACTCATTATATCCATGTGGTGTTGTTGAGCAAAAACGGTTATCGATCGTCTTGTTTGGTTGGTTGTGGCTCTCAATAATATTTTTCATCTGAACAGCAGCAAGCATGTCTCCTCTTATGAAATAGTGCTGTATTATGCTCATATTCCCAGTATGCATCTGTCTATGTTTTCCCTTTTGGTACTGCCACGGCTACGTGTGTGTTATTTGTACTGGTCTTGGTCTTGTTTGGCGTGGTGGTGCTGGAGCACATGAAAATACACTTGAGGTAAAATCACTTTTTATTCCCTTACATGCATATAAAATTCACCGGATGCCGACTGCCAAGTTTCACCAGCAAGAGAGACCGAACCAGCAGGCAGGAGAGAGACGAGGAAAGCTATCCATATCGAGTCTGCTCACTCCATTCCAGTCTGCTTCAAGTGCCGGCTAGTCGATTGCATTGCACACAAGAACTAGTCAACATAACTGCCATTAGGCAATGAGGCAGCAAAAGGGAACATTGTAGAAAAAGACCTTGTTTTTCTCTCTCCACTGTAGTATTGAGTGGAGTAGGTGGTTTGGTTAGCTTCTGGCTCACCCTTGGTCCGCAAATAGAATCCATAATGGTACATTATTCAAGTAAGGATGCACTTCATTCAAAAGGACATTTGATATGAGGTGATGTGATACTATGTAATACCTGTAATACCTGCATTCATTCATTCATTACTCACATGGGTCTACGAAAACAATTACTTTTTACATCAAATTTTCATAATTCGCAAAGTGAATGAAAGTTCCCTATATACATGTCATACCTATTAAGAGTTCATACATTCGTAAGGACAAAGTTTTGCCCGTAGAGGTTACAGGAGACGGTGTCAGCTGCAACCTGAATTATTTAATTTCCGATGACGTGTCAAATGAAGTTGCTTGCAGTAGAATATTACATGCCTAATTACTTACGCAAGTACATGACCAAAAGAGTTTCCGGAAAGTAATTCACTTTTCTTAGCGTAAAAGACACAAATTAGTTAAAGGGAAATCTGTTAACGTCCTTCTTATCGAGTTCAAATGACAGTGACATATTAGTATTAGTAGGATGGATTTATGGGAGTAGAAATTCAAAAGTGAAGTAAATTACTTAATTTCTTTTATCGTTGAATTGCTACACACAATGATATCGGCTTCCAATTAACTTATGGAAAATAAGCATAAAGTTGAATGTTGCTATCAAATTGCTTAGAAAACTCAGACAGAAATTAAATGACGAACGTCTGTAGCAACGTTAGATGAAGTTTTTTTGTGCTTGACGCAGTTATGCAGTTGTGCCCTTAGTATATTGAAACATTTTAAGTAGCTTGACAATGTAATATCGACTTCATACATGTATAAATACTTCATGCATGAGGGTGCATGACCTATGTTCCTATATATTCTTACCTACAGCACAACTTTAGCTATTCCGAAGCCTATAATAGGCATGATAAGTCAATACCTAGACAGTTCAGAAATGCGTATTATTATATATCTTGAAATGGGAATTGTTCAACTTTGACATGACGTTGAGTCTTGAGCTTGCTACTTAAACATATAAAACCATACATATTGCAGTGTTAAGTTAAGTTGTTATTATGAACTTTTCTTCTTTTTGTTTGTTGATCATATAAAACCTTAAATGTCCCTATATAGCTTTTTATAGAGCCTCATGCATTCTCTCATTTTCCTCCTTTTTTGTCGCACTCGGTATCTTTTTCTCATCGGGAAGTTAGCTGACAAAGCTGAGCAGTAGACAGTAAGCTGCTGCATTGACTCATTCAAAATCCTAAGAATGACTTACAAAGCATCAAAAACTCTCGTAAAAACAACATCCGTACTTTCCAGATTTCACAACAGAGAGAATAGCAGACAAGTGCTCCGCTTGTTTCAAATTCTGAAGCGCATACATTTTCGATACAATGATATCTACCGAAAACAGTCTTGTCTTTTCTTGTCTTGTCCTACATGGATGACTATGCAGGAAGCGTACTCATATGTAAACGAGGGAACTCTAGAGAAAAGTGAAATGAAGTAAAAACTCTTCTTGCATGATGCCATGCCATTATGGCATCGCCATCAGAAGCTCATTCTACATGCTTTTTACGGATTGCGGATAGATCAATTTTTTCTTACTTGGAAGAAAAAAGCGAGAACAAGGTCTCAGTTGAGTTGTTGTCTATTTTTGGAAGTTTTATATAGCATCATCTTCTTTTTCTTCTCCTCTTCTTTCTCACCCCACACTTCTCGCTGTCTCTGCAAAGTAACAACAACACACGTAACGTTACTCGCTTACTCTCTGACTCAATAACAAGCGATACATTTTTTTCACTTCTTGGAGGAATCAGTATCAGTGTGAGTTCCTCACTTTTTCTGTCTGCTTTTCGTTATGCAGCTGTTGAGATGGGGTTTGCCCTCGGAGTAGTCCTATATTTTCCTTGCTGATGAGCATTAGCATTATGCACCAATGAACTATGAATAACATCAAGCCTTCATCTCTCATTTCTTTGTCATCATATTCCCAAATGAAATGTTCATGTGTTTTCTTCGGAAACCATATCGGCAATTCTTGTCGCTAGTTTCGAACATTCAAATCATCCATCTCTCAATTTCAACTGGTTTTACTGACGGCACACGGCATTCATAAAAAAGAAAAGTATCGTAGTATAATGCCATATAAGCCCTAAACACACAACCAAACGATACTCATACCTACTTCCTTTCGTAAGCTGGCAATTTTCTAAAAAACAGAGAAAAGCCGAAAAGGATTTTCATATCAATTGTGTTGTTTTCACAACTGTCCAGGATTATTATTAGCACACGCTATAGACCATGAACCATGATGATAGTAGTGCAGTATACCGGCTGCTAGCAAAGTTTTATCGACTTTAATATCACTTTTTCAAGGTTTCCACCAGTCCAGCTCGAAAACATGATGTATGTACATGATATGTGTGTCGTGCCGGTGTTTTGGTTATTACGATAATGGACGGTTGTTATGCACATTTTTCAGTTTTCGAGTGGAGTGGTGTGGCTATAGTTGGATTTGGATTTGGAGTTGGTGCTCATGCTCTACTAGCTCAAGTTGTATTTTGTATTTGTATCCCCAGTCATTCATGGAGTTGCATGCTGTGCACATTTCACTTTATTCCCATCGTCACATATTATTCTCCTTTTTGCGTATTCTTCTTCCATATTTGTACTCGATTTCTTTTTTTGGAGAGAAGAAGAAGGGAATATATAACATGCAGGGGACCAAGGTCTCTTTCTCCAGCAGCAGTCTGCTCCGCTAATGTAACTTTACTTTTAGTGTTACTACTATTTCCCCGACTATTTTTGTAGTGGCATCGGCATGGCATTGGCAGCAACAGAGTTGAGCATAAGACTACTCCATTGCTAAACCAGCTTATTTTTGGATTTTGTGTAGCCGTGTGCTACTGGGAAGCACGAACGAGCACACACTCCATAAATGTATGCATGGACGGCTAAGGCTAAACTCATGAAGGGTTAGATAGAGAAGAGAGCAGGAACAAGAGAAAAAATAGTAGACAAGAAGGGACGTGTAAAATGTTAGAGTTTTTGGAGAGAGAACCCGAGTTTTGTAGTGGAGTGGAGGTACAATAGCAACCAAGGTGCCGCATTGCAGATGTATAACCGGCAAAATATCTACTTCATCTACCCTTCTCTCAAATTTCCCTTGCCTTGCCATGCCTCTGCTCGCTCGCATGGCCATCACCATCATCATCATTTGTACTTTACACACACACATTTCTATTATCGTGATTTGTCCTCAAAGTCCCGTTTCTTGTTTTCTCCTCTTATGTTTCCTTTAAGTCTTCATCCTAAAAGTTTCCCGGGTCACACCTACTTTTCTTGAGAAAAATTATTCCTACCCACACATTCCTCGGCTTGTTAAGTCGATTCAGTTACATTGCCAACTTTTTAGGGAACAAGTTGATTTACAAGTATCCTCGATTTCCATCTAGGCATATTAATCATACTCGCTCTTTCTCTCGTTCTTTATGTAGTGGTTTGGTATGGAAGAGTATCCATGCGTGCTTAAATTGTTTCACACGATGACGATAAATTTTTTTCAAACTTTACGAACAACATGTTTAGGCTCATATATATTCCATGATCATCATCATCATTTTGTAGATACGCATGCTATGGAACATTTTTTTGTGTTTCAAAATAAAATGTACTAATAATTTTCCGGCCTCCAGCCTTGGGTTGTTGGTTGGTGTTGATGATAAAATCATGATGATAGTCCCTCGCTGAGTAGGTAGCGCACTTAAAGATTCTTGGTGTAAAAAATAGCTCCTGTAAAAAGACACTGATTATGTGGTTAGCTGCATACAACTCTCGTATATTATGTTTCTCAGTAGCCAAAACATGAGTATGACACAGGAGCTCCGTGTGTTTTGTTATGTTGTACCTGAAACCACAAAAATGAGCTCAAAATTGATGTACTACACAAGGATGGATGGGATACAGCTAGTAGCAGTTACTCTGGTTGCTGGTATAAAAATATTCGCTGCATAATATGATGAGATGAGATGCTAAGCATGGGAATCTAGTGCACGCTTGAGAGATTCGCAAGTCGGGGCTAAACAATGAGATGCCGGTGAATGCTGAGTCATCTAATTGGAATCCTTTTTTTGGGGCTTGTAAATACACTACACGATGCTTACATGATTGTATTATGTATGTTCTACATGTGAATATGATGCTGATGATGATACGATGACAATAATGCAGCTAAAAGAACCAATTCTTAAAGTACACGAAATATAACTAAAGATAAAATGGTCTCAATAATCTCTTCCACTTGCTTGAAGGCTGGGTTGAGTTGAGATTTACTGCAAATTTGTGCAGGTGCACTTCTCTCGACCAACAAAAACGTCTAGGTATAATAAACCTGGGCTGAGCCAATACCGTATTCTTGTGAGACCCAAATCAACTAGCAATCCACTACTTGCTGCTGCTGATTGTGAGTTTAGTTGAGATTGAGACTGTTTTGTTGTGTTGTTTGCAATTACCTCATGATGATACGCTCAGCAGTACTGATTGATGAGGATGCACAATGGATTCAATGCAGTTCCCAACAGCATGAAAAGGCTTCTTGTTAGTAAACATGAGTTTGTAATCGTGTCATAATTAACAAATTTGCGTCTTAATAATGCGAGTGCACCTACTCAAACATGGTAATCCTCATCTCATCATCCATGTTAGCTTTGCCTTGCTGCTTTTGCTGGTGCAAATTTATAAAACAGACGTAAACCATGAAGCTTGGAAAAAAAAGTTGTGAAAGAGAGGAGCAGACGGGCGTCAGGTTAGAAACCAGTGGAAGAGTGCAGTTTAAAATTAGGAGAGATGAAGAAGACGAAGGTGGTTTATAGGAATTGAAGTTAGTAACCTCGAATGCAACCTGCAATGCAAATGCTAATAATGATACACAGAAGAGCATAAGGAGGAAAGCTCCTGGTGAAGAATGTCTTGGCTATTCATGTCACTGCATTGTGTCTATAAATTACTTGTTCACGAAAAGTTTAGAGATACCGACGTAAATTCATGAAGATTATACGGTCCATCACACGGTCATACTACTGCATGTTTATATATATGTCCGATTTGTACAAGCACGTACAGTAGTGAGAAGGATGTGACATGCATTTTCAGTTGCACTAGGCTTGTCTACATGCATAAAAGTACAAATTATGTAATGCGAAAAGTAAGAGGAGCTGGGTAGTAGGAGTAAAGTAGGAGTACACAAACAGGACAATTACCGTCCCATCATAATCGTCATCAAGGAGGAAATGACTGATCATTATCATAATTCTCGTGTGTGCACTGCAGTTCAGTTGTTTGTCTGTTTTTGAGACTCGGCTTAGCGTAAAATTTAAAGGTACATGCATTGCCATGCGTTTCTCATTCTTCTCAACAAGTAATAATATTTTTCTTTCATATCCAAATTCACCAGCAACCAGCATCATCAGCTCCAAACTCAACCAAACCAGATGCATTTCATTTGTGTTGTTTGCTACTTACTTACTTGAGCTAGAATGCAGAATGACTTTAAGTGATGCAATCCAACGTTTTGCCATGCACACTAACCTACCCAATCAAGTGTGGGCCATGCCATGCAGGTCGACGTAGGTTTTTGAGTGGATTGTATATTTATTTTTGAAAATAAAATTGCAAACTCATTCTTAAAAATAGGCTATGTATGCATCTGCAACACACTTAACCCAAGCTCAAGTGGTAGTTTCATTTAGAACACACGTGAAATCTATCACTCAACGCGTTGTTCAGATTGAAAAAGTCTGGTTGTTTTAAGTTTCAACGCTAAAATGTTTTAAGTCTCCACTTATTTTATGTCTTTTCAATCTTTATCAGGATCAAATCTTCAATAAAAAAAATGGGAATGTTATATATGAGTATATTTTCAATCAGAAAGTTTATGTAAACTACCTAAACAGCTAAGCGCATGATCAGAAAAATGAATTGATGAAAGTAAGAAACAACGTTGAAACAAGATGATGACGAATGATGATTAGCAAAAATAAAAATGCAGTTTTCTATGCACCACCGGACTCATAATCAAAATCATTCATGATACCTTTTAGCACCACCACCAACAAGTGAGAGCTTTAGCATAATTTCTATCACATTATTTTGTAGTTTTTTATATTCATTTATTGCGCTGACTGGTACGAGGAGGAATAATAGGGGAGCGTACTGAAAATCAGTTCAAGTGTTTAAGAGTTGAGTTGAGTGAGTTAGTACATCCCTTGCTGATCATGCAATGGCATAATGGAAGATGCAATTCATGATATGGCTAAATATTATGTCTGTGAATACATGATTTTGTACTCTTTAAAATAGCATGATTTTTATTGGGTTTGGTTTTGTGAAAAATGTATTTAGTTAGAAGGATTGAGTAGCAAGTTTTTAAGTGGTTTGCTTTCTGAAATTTTGATTCTGACCTTGGTCCTTTGCTGATTGAATTGAGGACTATATCTTTCTTACGAGTAGTGGGTTGAGCTAGGTCTAGTAGTAAAAAAAAGTTTGGGATTTTGTATCAAGTTCATTCATCCATCCAGAAACCGCATTTTTATTATTAGGAGTTTGTACTACAAGCAGTATTTATTATAAAGATCGAGTCACTTTGCAGTGCAATGCCAAATAGATTGGATTCAATTGAATCTATAACGTTGTGATCTATTCACATTATCACTGGCTGATTCCTACGTGATTGAGCTAAATAAAAAAGTACCCAAACATAGTTGTTGAAATGATACACATAAATTATCATTCATTAAAGCTTTTATGTTGGAGTATCATACATGATATTCAGCTTCATTGAAAAAAAGTGGCATTGGATTCTGGTGTTGAAGTGCTGACTAGCTGACTGCTAGAGCTGGTGCAGTTTTGTGCAACACTCCGTGAAGATGATTTGCACTGATAGCCTATTGCCTTAATTTTCATTGCAACTCTTTCCGTTGGGTTTCTTGAAGCCTTTCAGCTACTTACTTTTATGTTTATGTATAAAGCATAGTTTAAGTTCTAAGCATAATCTGCTAGCTAGCTCACTACGTGCCAATATTTTTAATAGGCCGGGTGAGTGAGGTAAGGCAATGTGCACTTTACTGCATTCAAACTTCCTCAAAAATTATCCAGACTCCCGACCAGACAGATTAGGCTTTATGTCAGTTATTCTGTTTCTGGAATCCCATCATGTGCACGTGCCGACATCACATCTTTATCTTTATTTTCTTGGTCTCACGTAACGCGTTAGTTTTAGTTCCTCAGCATTATTGGTGGAAGCATATGGTCAATCCTTTCTAGCTGAATTAGTTAATGACAAAATAATGATATTAGTGGAATTGCTTGGCGAGAAGTTGCTCACAATCAGAGACCAATTATGAATAACATGCAGTAGAAACAAGGTTGATGACGAAGTGCAACAAACCAAGAAGTAATTTGAGCTAAAAGTTAGAGAAGGATGACTAATTTGTTGACAGCAGTTACGCTCACTCTTCATCCCAGTAGAACGGGAGAGTAATGTAGTGTGGAATGGAAATGGAAACAAGTGCCACACCTCCCAAGTAGGTTCATTTTAGTAGGCAAAATATTACTTTCTTATTCACTTGTGAGGGTTTGGGACTTTACTGGTTGCTAGAAGACTTCTAGCAGAAGTTTTCTGCTGCACTGTGAGCTACTCGAGGACATGCATGAATGGCTTATGATAATGATAAATTGAAATTGCACTTGACTTATCGCAGCTGAAAATAGACGTTAATAATAATAGAAGCACTAGCTATGGTGCCATTAACGTTATCTAATGTGGAAAATGGAAATCAAGGTGGAATCACAATCCTTATCTTTCTACTGTAACTACCGGCAAAAAATGTTCATGATTTGTTAGGATGAAATCTGAAAGTATATTGCTGATATTGATATCTCTGTAAAGTAAGTAGATATGCGTGATTGATAATTAAATGGACAGTTAAACCGAGCCATATTATTATTATGCGCAGTGATTATTATGCGAGCGAAAAGAAACTTTGGAAGACTGAGATTTATGTCTAAATATGGTAATTAAACTATGAATATGGATGAGATTTATGGTGATGTACATGAGCTTTTTAGAACCCCACTTTCTCTCAAATAAAATTGGCACAGTTCTTATAGGTGGCTTATGGGTTTGTGTGTATTTCTGCAGGTATCTATTTTACACACAAAACCACAAATATACAATCCCAGCCGAATTGGATTATGAAATATTATCACAATGTAGGATAGAAACTCCTATTTCGTTAACATCTCAAGTTTCAGATAGACATCTTAATGGTTCGCACTGATACAATTTCCCGATTCGGTTACATTTGGCTTTGTTTTTCCACGGTAGACATTACAGGATTGTGTATCTCTTGGAGTTTTCTTGCATCTATAGTCAAACTGATCTACATACGCGTGGGATATTCGCACACACGAAAAAGTATTAGACACAGAACATGTTTGAATGTGTGTTTCCAGTAGTAGAAATGTATGCATGAACATATCTTTGTATTACATGAGGATTTTTTATTCTCACGGTAAAGGACTTGTTTGATCTCAAGTCTGTCATTGTAATTTCACTACGTGTATATAATTATGTAATAGTATAGGTATATCGGCCATCATTCAAGCTAAATATCGAAATGAAGAGAAATATCAATTTGATTAATTGTTTAATTTCAGGACTTAAATCATGGGATATGGACTCATCCCATGTTGACCTGACTTGTGAACTTTTAAATTTGGCTAATGCCGCCCCTGAAGGTGATGAGGCAAGAAACGGTAAGCACTTGTCCTTTCGTAAAAGTTGTCCCGCAATGCTATATAATCGTACATGCGCTTACTCAATTATCAGCGTTTCAAACTGAATTTTGAAACATCACATTTGTGTAATGATTACAGGAGAGAAGTTGGTGCAATGGGCCTCGGAAAACTTGGTAGTGGAAGTGCTCATCCACTGCCAAGTCAACACGTTGCTTCAATGCATGAAGAACCTGCTCTCCAGCTTCACCCGTCACAGACACATCATCCATGCCGGCTACACTTTCCAAGGAAGTGGCTCGTGGATCCTCCAGGTTTGATTCATTCCTTTTATTATTCCTGCATGCCACACATTTTTGTTTAGCTTTCAGCAACTTTTTTATATATCATTTTGCAACGTAGAAGAAGAGGAATTTTTCATGAAAGTCTTTATGCATGAAAAATCATGATGAAAATAGATGATTAAACTTGTGGAACGTAGAAAGAATGCATAAAGTAGGCTGCTTTTTTTAATTAGTTTTAAACTTTGCAATTTGCTAAAAAAAATCATGTTGCATTATCCCCCAAACCTTCACCACAGGATGGAACGTTCTCGGTGACGGACTTTCTGGAGTTATGGGCAGAGCCGGAAGTAACACGGATATTAGGAGCATACAAAGGTGATATTAGCGTATCTATTCATTGTGCGACTGAGAATGGTTGGACTGAGGAGAGACTTCGGAAAGAGTCCTTCTCCAAACTGTGCCAAGTTCGGATGAACCCTTCGGACAAGATACTCGGCCACTCCTCGGGTATCATCTCCTTCGTCGATTACATTTCCAAGATGCTGGTCGCCGCTCCCCTCAAAGAGGTCTTGGAGCCCTCCGAAATTGTTGGCAACATCAGGTTTAGTCACCCAACCCTCTACGTCTTCCCCGGAGGTCAGGGAGACGCCGCCCTATTCGGCATCAATGGTTTCAACATGCTCATTGATGGCGGCTTCTCCCGTCGCTCCTGCTTCTGGGAGTTTACCCGACACCTAGACAGACTGGATGCTGTTCTCCTCACCCGCGTCAACAACAACGCCATGTGCGGCTTGGACGCTGTTCTTGACCGCAAGCGTCTCAACCAAGTGCACCCCAACATTGGTCACTTTTTTGGGAACGTTATGGAACGTAAACAATCTCAAGGTGGTGATGCAGCCGCAGCTGACCAACTCTTAAAGTCAGAATCATCATCAGAGCCCACACCCGGCCCCTCAGACCTTTTGGTAAGCCTCACTGAGACGGGTCAGCGGATGGTGGAGAACCTCAGGAATATCAACTTGAAACCTCAGCACTGCTTCCGAGAGAATGTGATAGAGCCCATCAACCTGTACCACAAGGTTGGTCACGGCAAGCTGGACATGTATGTGCTGAACCCTTCCAAAGACTCCAGGGAAGTAAGGGAGTTTCTGAGCAGGTGGCACACTGCTGACTGCAAGAATTTCGTGCAAGCGAAAATGTCCGTGAAAGTGGAGCCAGGCAAAGAGGTCACGTATCCGGTGCTCAACCTCGTGTCCATTTGTGCCCTCCTCGTATGGCAACCAGATAATCCTAGGGAGCCCATCACCAGAATCCTTTTTCCGGGAAGCACACCCCAACAAAAGATATTTGAGGCGTTGGGAAAACTGAAACATTTGGAATTTCTCAAATACCCCATTTGCTCCGCAAAGACATTGGCAGCGTCTCACAAAAGTAGGGCGAGGTCGGAGCGTGTGGTTTCTGAAGCTAGACATCATCTCAGCTCTTCTGTCACCAGAGCATCATCTCATTATGAAAAGGGAGCTGGAGTGGAACAGGTTGACTCTGGAGTTACTACATCCTTCCGCTCCTCCTCCGTTCACAGGGCGCCCTCCCACTCAAGTGTTCCCAGTACCAAATACGGAATCCGGGCTAAAATGTCTTCCACAACAACGGCAGTCAAAAGCGAGTCGGGATCCACCGTTACAGCGGAAGGTGAGAAAGAGAAGGAGATCCTGAAAGAGCAGACAACAGAGTCCACAAAAACACACACAAGTAAAGAGCGCAAGAGTCGGGACAAGGAGAAAAAGCGCACTGTAGACCAGCGTATCATCCCCACAACAGCGAAATCTGAAAAGAAGGATTTGGCAGGGGAAAAAGATAAGCTAGAAAAGGACAAATTGGAAACAGAATCTGCTTCCAAGAAGCGGCAACCCACACACCGTGTGTCTAGTCGTCGTACGGACAGTTCCGTTTCCAAATCCCTTAGCACAAATAAGGTCACCTCGTCCTCAGCAACGTCCCTTGGTTCAGGAACGGGGTTGAGCGCAACAACAGCAACTCCATCTTCGACGGGAAAGAGTAGTAGTGCCACTTCCCGAATTGCTTCGAGAATTGATTCAGGAGCGAGAAAGATGGTTCCACCCAGCCCTGCCAAGGGTCACGAAGACAAGACACAAACAACTACAACTTCCTCCAGAAAGTATGGCATTGGGGTGACAAGGAGTAGGCCTTCCGCAGCGGCTTCTTCAGCTGCTTCCGGTACCACCACCTCAACATCTCCTCCATCCACGCCACCCAAATCTGCCAAAGATGCTGTCAACCGGAAGGTTGTTGAGACCAAGACTGCACGAAGATCTCTTATTGACACGGTCAAACACAAGGAAAAGGCTGAGAAAACTGCCACCTCCAAAACATCATCAAAGAGTTCCACATCTACATCCACTACCACCACTAAAACAAAGACTGCACACCCTCCTTCCACTTCTACTCCAGCTCCAGCCAAGACAACTGCAAAATCAGAACCAAGTGGACCTAAACCAGTTAGGCGACCTGGTGCTTCAGCAGCAGCAACTGCTGCCGCAGTTGCAGCCGGTGCAGCCCTACTTGCAAAGGGAATGACAAAAGATTCAGCACAAGATGATAAGCAATCAGCAGATGATACGGCTGAGGAGCAAATCACAACAAATGGCATTTCTACTCACGAAGATGCACAAGAAGATAAGGAAATTGTCATTGAAAATGTTTCAAGGGCGGAGCAAGCGCAAGACGAAGACGAAGCTGCAGTTAAATCCCCAATCTCCTCCTCAATGGAAGAAATTGAGCAGACACCACAACAACTAGCTCCTTCCATTCCCATCACAGAATCGAGTTCTGAAATGAGTTCCCTCGACCATACTTCCGTCAACGAGGAGATTGACGAGCGGGCTCAGACCGTGTCGGAGGATGTGATAACCGCCATTGCCAAAGACCAACTGAGTCCCATGCAGGTGGCCGAGTTGCCATCGGAGAGTCACACCATTTCCGAGGGTGTTATTGGGGGAGAGGAGGAGGAAGAAGAGGAGGAAAGGGATATCACCGGGGTAATGGATATTGGAGAGGATGAAGATGAGGAGGAAGAGGATTACCTCGTCATTGAAAAAGATGAGTCGACCACGACAGGAGCTGATGATTTGGAAATCATTGATTCCAATATTGTTGCTGAAGAGGCAGAGGCGGCCAAGAAATTGGCAGCGTTGGAGGCTGAGGTAACTGCTTCAGCTGAGGATTTGGATGAGTCTTCCATGGAGAAAGAGGTTTATGAGGAAAAGCCTGAAATTAAAGACAAGGAGGTGGATGGAGAGGATGCTGAGCCTGAAATAAGTGAGCAACCACCACCACCTACATCTGAAGACATATCGAAACCTGATGAAATTCTCAAGGTGCCTGATGAAGAAGCTCCAGAAAGGGAAAGGTCAAGGAAGGAGGAGTTACCTGTGGAGGAGGAACAAATTGTTGTTGCTCTTGATGAGACACTTGCAGTTGAAAAGGCAGAGCAGCAGGGAGATGAACCTGAGGCTGCTGAAGCTGAAGAACAAGAACCAATTACTGCTGTTGAAGAAACGGAACCAGAAAGTGTTCAAGAACCACTTGTTATTGCGTCAGAGGCAAAAGTGGACAAGGCTGAGCCTTCAGAAGTAGAACAGCCTGAAACGGTGGAGGTAGAACAAGAACAAGCTGAAGCTATTCTGGATGATAAAGAGGAGGAGCTTAAAGTTGACGAGAAAGACATTCAAGAACCCAGTGAAGAACAACAACAAGAAGTTGTTGAGGAAATTACCAAAACTGAACAAATCTCTAAGACAGAATCATCATTGCCATCAGTTGAAGATGAGACCACTGCTGAACTAGAGGTTAAAACTGAAGTGGCTGAAGACAAGACTCCCGAGCCAGCAACAACAGAACAAGATGAAATAATTGTTGAAAAGGTTGAAGTTTCCACAGCGGAAGAGATTCCACAAATTGAAAAGACTCCTGAGCCAGAACGGGATACTAAAGACGAGAAAGCAGAGCCCAAAGAAACTACTATTGAAATTGAGGAGAAAGCAGAAGAAATAACAAAGGAAAAGCGAACAAGCTTATCCGAATCAGTTACCAAAGTTGAGGAAACAATTTCCACCACCACCACTGAGACACCCCAGCAAGTTGACGATGATCTCGAATCTCAAATCATAAGCGAGCAAGACATTGATGCGAAGACTGATGAAAAACAAGAGGAGGAGAAAGTTGAAGCAGATGAAACTGCACAAGCGGGTGAAGCAGAGAAATCAGTAGAAATAGAAATTACCGCAGATCAATCAGTTCCAGACACAACTGCTGGTGATGAAACTAAAGAACCTGAAGTAGAAAAGGTCGAGCAGCAGGAAAAAGCCGCGGAGGAACAAGTTGAACAAGATAAAGAAGAGGTTGAGCAGCAAGTAGAAACTGATTTGAAAAAGGAAGTGGCTGCAGCAAAAGTTGAAGATGAGACCACTGCTGATCTAGAGGTTAAAACTGAAGTAGCTGAAGACAAGACTCCCGAGCCAGCAACAGAAAAAGATGAAATAATTGTTGAAAAGGTTGAAGTTTCCACAGCGGAAGAGACTCCACAAATTGAAAAGGAGGACGCAGCAGAAGAGAAAGAAAAAGTTGGTGAAATCGAAGAAGAGAAAGCTGCAGAAAGTATCGTAGATGAGAAGGCTACAGAAGATGATGTTGATGAAAAAGCAGCAGAAGTTGCTGTGGATGAGAAAGCTACAGAAAGTGTCGGGGGTGAGAAAGGAGAGCTTGCTGAAACACAAGCTGACCTCGCCACAGAATCAGTTCTCGAAGCTGTGATATCCGAAGCAGTTAGCGAAGTAAGCAAAGAAATTACTGCTGAAAAAGAAGAAGCTGTTGATACTACTCCCGCAGAACCGGAACAAGATGCCCAAGAATCAACTGACAAAGCTGAACCTGCCGCTGTCTCTCGTGAAAAGACTCCTGAGCCAGAACAGGAAACTGACGAGAAAGCAGAGCCCAAAGAAACTACTGCCACTGAAGTTGTTGAAGAAAAATCTGATGCTATCTCTGAAGAGAAAGTTGTAGAAGAAGAAATAACAAGGGAAAAGCAAGCAAGCTTATCCGAATCAGTTACCAAAGTTGAGGAAACAATGTCCACCACCACCACCACTGAGACACCCCAGCAAGTTGACGATGATCTCGAATCTCAAATCATAAGCGAGCAAGACATTGATGCGAAGACTGATGAACTAGTTGAAGCTGCGGATGAAGTTGGTGTGCCTCTAGAGAAGGAAGGAGATCTAGTCGACTTTTCAGCACTAGAAACTTCTGTGATAACGACCACAGTGGACGACGTAGTAGCTGCTATTGAGAGAGCTGATGAAAAGACTGATGAGCATGTGCCTGATGAGGAAGATAAAGAAGGAGTTGTGGAGAAGGAAGCTGAACCTCTAAAAGAGGAGGAGGCTCCCAGTACTGAACAAAAGACAGAGACCGTTTCAACTGATGGAAAACAAACTCCAGAGCCTGAACAAGTTTCCCGAGAGAAAACACCTGAAATTTCGGTTTCGAGAGAAAAATCACCTGAGCCAACGGAGGAGGATGAGAAAGTAGAAGCTACTGCCACTGAACACGAATCGGAAGCAAAATCACCAGAGCCAGTAGCAGAAACGGCTGTTTCAAGAGAGAAAACTCCAGAGCCGGCAGTGGAGGAGTCAAAGACTCCCGAACCAGCAGTGGAGGTCTCAAAAACCCCGAAACAGGCGATTTCCAGGGAGCAAACTCCCGAGCCAGCAGTGGAAGTCTCAAAAACCCCGGAACAAGCAATTTCCAGGGAGAAAACTCCCGAACCAGCAGTGGAGGTCTCAAAAACTCCTGAACCAGCTGTAGAGGCGACAAAGACTCCTGAACCAGCTGTAGAGGCGACAAAGACGCCCGAGCCAGCAGTGGAAGTCTCAAAAACTCCTGAACCAGCTGTAGAGGCGACAAAGACGCCCGAGCCAGCAGTGGAAGTCTCAAAAACCCCGGAACAAGTAATTTCCAGGGAGAAAACTCCCGAACCAGCAGTGGAGGTCTCAAAGCCCCTGGAACAAGTAATTTCAAGGGAGCAAACTCCCGAGCCAGCAATGGAGGCGACAAAGACCTCGGAACAAGCAATTTCAAAGGATGAAACTCCCGAGCCAGCAGTGGAGGTTTCAAAGACTCCCGAGCCAGCAATGGAGGTCTCAAAAACCCCGGAACAAGCGATTTCCAGGGAGAAAACTCCCGAACCAGCAGTGGAGGTCTCAAAGAACCTGGAACAAGTAATTTCAAGGGAGCAAACTCCCGAGCCAGCAATGGAGATCTCAAAGACCCCGGAACAAGTAATTACAAGGGAGCAAACTCCCGAGCCAGCAGTGGAGATCTCAAAGACTCCAGAACAAGTAATTACAAGGGAGCAAACTCCCGAGCCAGCAGTAGAGGCAACAAAGACTCCTGAGCCAACAGTGGAGGTTTCAAAGACTCCCGAACAAGCAATTTCTATGGAGCAAACTCCCGAACCAGCAGTGGACACAACAAAAACTCCCGAGCCAGCAGTGGACGTATCAAAAACTCCCGAGCCGGCAGTGGACGTATCAAAAACTCCCGAACAAGCAATTTCGAGAGAAAAGTCTCCAGAACCTCTTGCTGAAGTCGCAGTGAGCAGAGAAGCTGCCGTTTCAAGAGACAAATCTCCTGAACCCGCAGAGGATAAGGCATCTAAAGGAGCTACTCCAGAACCCACATTGATCAGTGAAAAAGCAGCTGAACCAGTCATTGAGGAAGTTATAACTAAATTGGCTGAGAAGACTCCCATATTGTATATTTCAAGAGAGAAAACTCCTGAGCCAAGTGAAGAAAAAACTGATGCTGGTGACTCTACAAATGTAGAAGTATCTGAAGAACCAACAGTGGCAGCTGCTGAGGAGGAGCCTGCGCAAGTTGAATCACCAACGGAAAAGACTCCTGAGCCATCTGAAAAAAGTGATAAAACACCTGTACTTTCAGTTTCACAAGAGCAAACTCCTGCCATTTCCAGAGAAAAATCTCCAGAGCCTGTGCAAGAAAGAGCAGAAAAGGAAACGGTGAAAGTTGTAGAGGAAGCTGTGGAAATTGAAAAATCCACTCAGCTTTCCACTGCAGCTGCTGCTGACGAGAAAGTAGGAGTGGAAGAGAAAGACGTTACAAAATCGGACGATGTAATAATATCTGAGGAAGAAGATAAAAAAGCAGAGAGCGTTTCACCTGGTGAAAAGACTCCAGAAGAAGTTATTGTGGAATCAAAAACGGAGGAAACTACTGTAGAATCGGCCAAGACTCCAGAACCAACTGTGAAAGCCTCCAAAACACCAGAGCCAATAGTAGAAGAGAAAGCTGAAGCTTCTGTTCCAGCTGCAGATGCATCTAAACAAGCAATTTCAAGGGAGAAAACTCCTGAACCAACTGTGGAGGCAACAAAGACTCCAGAACAAGCAATTTCAAGGGAGAAAACTCCTGAACCAACTGTGGAGGCAACAAAGACTCCAGAACAAGCAATTTCAAGG
>JAQGAP010000143.1:0-60642 GCA_034697805.1 Orchesella bifasciata
GTGCCAAAAAATAACAGAAATGAACATGAATACATTTTAGGTAAACTAACTATTTATACATGTATGTACTTGTGAATGTGTGATCTCGTATTCTGAAATTACTATCAGTTCATAGTTAAGAATCTTACGATGTACACCTGAAAATAATGCCTTTGCTTAAACACACTTGTTATTTAAGGTCGGGTATTTATGTGTCTACTTATTTCAATGTTTGTAATTTGCATGTGGGATTGAACACATGTACCAAGTACGTTCAACGTAAATAATTTTTACTACTTGTCCCTCAAAGCTTAGTGTTTTTGTTGACACGTTACCTGAAAATGGCACAGGTAGCTGAACCTAACAAGTTGTTTAAATAGTTGCCTCGAAAAATGCGACACCTGAGTAACAAGGTTTGATTTGTAGATACGAGAATTTGGGTTATCTGATTCTGACCTGGAGAATACACACCTGATAGCAAGTATCGATTTCAAAAGTTTTAAAATCGCTCTTAGACTGTACGAATCGAATTTCTCCCTAGCTTATGCAAATACCACTACGGGCTTCTTTACATTTTGGATTTAAACTTAGGATGTGTGCAACATTTTAACCACGTCTGGATAAACATACATAACATATATGTCGTTTATTTCAACTCTTCATCTTTGGTTCCCACCCAAATATAGAATTAAATAATTATAATGGTCTGTTTAAAATCCATACCTACCACATTCTACACCCAGAAAGTAAGTATATAGCATTATCCGATGGAACAACTTGAAAATTGGATCTAATCGGACCGACTGAGCTTATATAGCTGCGTTCTACTATATCTGGTTCGTGTCTGCTCTAACAACGACCAACTAATACTCCTTTCCTCTCAAGTATCATTGAGAAGGAGAAGAATAAGAAGCCAACTCAAATAAGACGAATTTATTCTCAACAATGTAGATCCGTATTCAGCGAAAGCTTTCTCTTTGTGGACCGGACCGCCATGGCTTCTTTCTTTTCTTTACAATAGATGTGCATTGAAAAGTTAGTGGCTGCTTCTCAGGCAAATAAACAAAATATGGTATATATCTCGTATTTCAGCAGTTTATCCTATAATGCTATCCTATTGTGACTACTTCTTTTGTGAGCACAAAAAGGAGTTCGGAAATGTATAACGTAAATATTTTTATCCTCCCTCTATTATAATTTATCTTATTTTTACATGCACAATATATATATACAGAGATTCTCTATTTGTATTACATTACTCAGCTTAGGTCACTCAGATGGCATCGCACAATTGTAAAACCATATTAATGTATGTATATATCCCTGCATGCAGCACACTCCAATGGTGGAATCTTATTTGAAAATTTTGAAATTTCAGCTGCATAATCGGCTGGAGAATTTATTTTAGGATCTAATAAGTATCCAGCAAATCATTTCATAATCAGTAGGATAACGCTTAATCAGGAACATACAGAGTCTACATGCATTGCAGATATCGTATTTACAAAGCTAAAGCCTCATCACATCACCATCAACTTTGTCTGCCAATACTGAAGTAAATCTGAGATTGTGTTTCCCTAAGTTAGCTTTCCCAGTGGTTTTGTCTACATCTTAAATCTTCCCATTCACAAGCTTATGTTCATACACCAAATCAAATCTGGTGCGGTGCATATATATATATATGTTATTCTTCCACCAAAATTACATCTTGTTCAACGTTTTTTTTTGCTCCCAGATTTCCTCACTGCTGCAGTCATTCATTGTCTGTGAATTGTGATAGAATTGAGGAAAGAATTGAATTCTAATGCAAGATTTTGGCAGCACACACAAAGTCGTTAAGAAAATGCCCAGTAACTCAATGCACTGTCGATGCCTTTTGGTATATAACGGCTTCGGTCGATCAGTACCATGTTGGAAGTAAAAGTACATACGTTTGATATCCCATCACAATAAGACCTTCCTTGCATTTTATGAATCCTAAACTCATTCTTGCAAAAAGATGTACATATTTAGCAGACATAATAATATACGAACATTAGAGACGGGATATCCAGTCGAGTACTTGAAAACGAGGTAGCGTGGAGCGCATTGAACCACACAAAAAACAGTGGCCCGGTTTCCAATAAAGACGAATAAAAGACATGTCATAATATGAGAAAGGATAAGTAAAAGTAGCGCTTTGGTTCAAGACGAATAACATTGTGATGTCCTTTGCACTGGCTGGAGAAAGCCAAAGGATGAGATGAGTGGTTATTACGTACATTATGTACATCTCCTCTGATCTCGCAGAGTGTCATTTTCTTCGCTGCGTATAGGGAAAATCGACGATGAAGGCTGAGTACCATCATCATCATCAACAAGCACCCAATACGTTATTGAATCACCTCCCCAGCTATCTTCCGATTATACCTACCAACGTCATGCATACAAGTTGCAACTTCAAATCCAATGATGGTGATGGCAGGCTAGCGGTGAGCTTCACAACGTGGTCCCAATAAGGGCAGCTGTCTGTAATGGAATGTTATCCCGGGACTACATGAAATGAAGACATCCGAGCCAAAGAATCAATTTTCTTTGATCAATCTCAGAGATTTACTTTAGTTAATGCAATCAGAATTATGGGAGATTTAATGGATACACAATGTATTGGTTAAGGTAAAGATTCAATCTATGAGACGTTGGAAAAACTTATCATGCCAAACCGTGCTCATTCCTTAAATACCATTCACGTGTCAATTAAGGGGGGCAAAAGTGTTGGAATGAATGGAAACAAAATGTACCCTTTATGGTCTATATTACATTATCCTTTTGCACATTTTCTCGTAGGTCCCAAAAAAATTACCCTTCTAAAGTATCACCATCTACCACACATGATACAAGTGAGCATGCATAAAGGTAGAGCTGGAGCTCCAATTCCCTTCTGGTGGGATAATACATATTTTTAGCAAAAAAAATTCGCTCATTTCGAGCCCGTAAATCTTGAAAAGAGGTCTAGCTGTCGAAAAGCGACAGGGTCCTAGACATTCATTGGCAAATAGTGAACCTGGTGAGAGCTGCTGGCTTTGAATCTGACTGAGGGAGTGTGATTCTCCTCCTGCCTTCTGCGATCAGGATATATAGGATGGTGAATTGAAATATTGCTTTATGGAAAAAGAATATCTCTCCTGTTTCATACTCCGTCTTTGTGATACACTCATCCCATCCTACTCCTATTATTCTCACACTGACTGGGACATGGACAATGTGAGCTTTACGGGAAAACCAAGTACATCTTCTTATTGTACCCCAAGCTTTGTCTTGGTGGTGAATATAGTGTTCGCACGACTGAAAATGAACAACTGTGCGGTAGTGAGCAAAAAACTATCATTTCATAATGATACATGTGCGATACCTAAAGTGGAGTACACTTTGAATTGAGTCAGCTAATTCCAAGATCATGGAGAAAAAACGGAGCAGTGTATATATTTCATTTCAAAGCCACTGGTTGTGGCATATCCGCCATTCGCCTCCGTCACCACCACCACCACCACTACTATGACCACCACGTATGGTGTATGATCATCGGTGAATTTTTTTAGTCTCCCTAACATTACTATGAATATACTGGGGTATTATTGATAAAAGTTTAGCCTTCCTTTGTCAAGCTCGAGCCAGGGTGGTTGGAAAGGCGGCTCAGCGCTATGTATGTGTGTGCGTTTGGGGAGAAAGTTGAAAAAGGGAAGAAGAAAAGACCATGTGCCAAAATTTATGTTATGACAGATAGATGGTCTCAAGGCGTGGCAAATGGAAAGAGAGATGGGCAAAACGGGAATGTAGATTATTATGAACGCATCATACATGAATGTCTACCCTCAAGACACATTGCATTCGCCGCTGTATACACACATTACTTTACCTATATAAGCAAAACCATTATGTAGTTACAACCAGCATAATAGAATACGGGGTTTTCAAACATTATTCCTAAATATACACCTCATACATATTCACTCCAACTTATAATATGATAAAATACACTAAAAGCCTTCCCTCTCACCGCGCTCTCACTCGAGAGAGAGTGTGGTATTCCATATTTCATGATGGCATTAAAAAGGAACTTACCAAGACACGCTTCAGTTTGCACGATGAAATAATCAGGATAGTTGTTGTGAAACCTGGAGAGAACATCAGGGCTGGTCAAGAAGTCAAGATACCAATGCGTACCCACTCCATGAACATACTGAGCGGAGTCGTTCTGGCTTAATATCTGCGATTGAAAGTAACAGGGTCTGGTTAGAATTTATGCACATATGTATCACCATATTATTCCCATATAATATCCCGCTGTTGGAAGAAGAATCGTCATTTTGTGCAAGAAGTCCCCCCTCTTTCCTTACTTTATACTTTCCCCAATGATATTATATTATAAACAAAATATATTGCTTCATCGATGCTACCTCCACAAAACACGATTTTCCAACCAGCAGACACAAACTGAAAACAAACAGTTGGGGAGAGTCGGAGAGAAAGAAAGGAAATAAGCATTCATTGCTTTCTCTCTTCACTTCACCATGTTGTGTTTTCCGTCTTGTTCCAATTCACTCATTTATTCACCCCCTCTCGAAACTCATTTTACATGCAAATTTTCATGTCCGTTTCCAATAGAAAACGGGAAACTGGGAGTTGAATGAAAACGATCGAAATCGCGTTTCGTGTCATTGTTATTTGTTGATCTTATTAGAAAGGATATTTTGAGCAAGTTAACTCAAAGCATCTCTTCCTCTTCCTAATGCTCCTCTTTCACAGTTGTGCTTGCTTGTGGTGAATCGAAAAAGCAATTGTAGTCTAGCTGCCTACTAGTATTTGCTCTCGGATTTACATTCAATAATAATGATATAAATTCTTCTTTGTATCATGTAATATTACTTTAATACGCAGAATATTGCGAGAAACTATACTGCACTGTTACGTTCCCTTGAAATTTTCCCATAATATGCCACCACCAAACTACCAATAGGCACGACACAGAAGGGAGCACAGAGTGTTTGTAATAACACCAAGTAAAAGCCCATTACATATTGCCATCCCCATTTTCTATTGCTATTTAGAAAACTAATAGAGATCATTTTCCAAAAAAAGACTTGTTTTCATCTGGCCGGCTAAAGCTAACCAAACCAACAAAACCATTGGTATTGACTGAATCGATCTTTTGACTCCTTTGCTCTCGTGTTTGGGTGTTGTTGTTGTTATTGCTTTCACTGCCGTGCCACCAGACCATACCAATAGCAGTGTTATTATATGACTTCTTTTTTTTTGGTCTGGAACTGTTATTCCATATCTAGCTGCTGATATGATGCTGCTTCTCCTCCTCATCCTGTGTTCAATTTGATTCCCAATAATTCTCTCCAATCCATATTCCATTATATGTTTATGATTTTGTATAGATTAAGTATATGTGCGTGGGGCTACATACTGTATGTTTGTTCTCTCAATTCAATTTCACATTTGATGCTTTATTTTCCCCATATAAATACCTACGCTAACCGAATACTGAAATGAAGTAATAGAATGAACGAGCCTCGTTCCATTTTTCTACAAGAGAGAACTTCATTATATTATTATGAGAATTACTTGATGCTTCTAGTGCCTCTATGCCATGTGCCGGAAGGGCAATGGACATAATATGTACACCCTCAACTCAACTCTTTCGACTTGTTTCAGCAACACCTCGGAAAATTTCATTTCAATGTGATTTCAAAAATACTACAATGTGTGTATCATCCCATCCTACGGCCTTTTTATCCTACCATTTTTATTCCATGCAGCAATACGAAAGACGAACATTATGCCTAGATTCTCTCCACTTGATGTTCTACGTGATGCACAAACGAGCTCATATCTTTTGTCTTGAAACTTTTCAGCGATTGAGTTTCCTCTTCAAAACTAAAGCCTCATCAAAGAATTTTTATCTTTGATTTTCTCTTTTCTCCCCTTTTAAAGGAAACAAAGTAACTCTTTATGTTAATGGAATGGGAATGAGTCTGCTATAAAATCAAGACGAGTGACATTCAATCCTATTCTGTTTATATTGCATGCAGTTTCTCCTATTAGCGTTATGAGATGCATTCCCTCGATTTCTCGAAAGGTAAACAGCCGTTGTTGATTAAAGTAACAATTTCCTAAATGATATTTATTGCTATCCCATCGGTATCAATTACTTTAATATGCTCTCCCCGATAAGAAGACATTTTGCTTACTTCTCTTGCCCAGGATTGGACGCTGCCTTTGTTGTCATCCAACATAATTACACGAGGGTCAAGTTTAGCAGCAGCCAAGCTAGGGCCTAAATTGTTGGCCAGGAACCGTCTCATATCGGCTGCCTTCCATCCCATGCAATTAAACGGCCACATAGGAACGTACCCATTGAAAGGCTCATTGCCTGTTGTGATTCCCCAAACATTTACATCTTGGTTTTTGTACTCTTGGAGGAATCTGAAACACATTTTGTTTTATGGGGATATCATCAGCAACATATTGTCAAATAATAATGGAATTATCCTAATTTGATCAGGGAGATCTTGATGACTTTAAAGCTCGTAGAAAAAGCTCATAAACACTGATAATATTGGAACTTACTTGACAAAATAATCAGCCCATTGCTGATAAAATTGCTTTTTCAATTGACCCATTCCATGGATTCTTCCACTCGTCTTCATCCAACCTGGCGCACTCCAAGGGGACGCCACAAGTTTCACCTTGTTGCCGCTCAGTTGCTGAGCCCATTGAATATAAGGGATCTAATTGGAAGATGGATAAAGTTTACTCGATTACATTTTCATGAAATTCGATACTTTAAATATTTTGTCATGATTTTGTCCTACTTTCTATTCAAACGGCGTGCTTTGAGAATGACGTTTTCGATAATAAAAACATAGGGTCCTTTTGGATTGTTAATAATTTAAAGCGGATAACATGATACATTGTTATTACACATTTCACCTTTCCTCTAAAAGTATATTCGGATGATTTTCCACTTTATTTTGTTTTTGTCAAAAATTTCAACGAAGTTTTGACTTGATTATAAATATTTCCCTCGTATAAACGAAATATCAGGTTACCAACCTCGAAATTATTCTGCACGTTAAAAATGTTTTGACAGAGCCCACGTATTGTTATCATACGAAAATATATTATGAAATGAAGTAAACAGTTTTTCAGCATTGTTTCGTATATTTTTATGCAATGCTGGTAAAAAGTGCAGCTAAATAAAAATGTATATCCTGTGAAATGTAAAGGTTGTTGACTCGTATTTTGAAATTACTTTAAAATTTATACATTTTGTTGTTTTCATTTTGATTTGATAGCTTGGATATACAAGATTGTGCATGAGTTTTCACTTCCTTGAACATACGATTGCTGTAAGTTCCATTATTCAAACAATATATGATTTCCTTCTTTCGAGAGCCGTTTGAAATCATTCTTTTGCAAGGTCTTCCTCATGTATATATTATACTATACTGTACTTTTGTTCTGCTTACGAAAACTCAAAAGAAATGTTTTGATTTTACGAGAAAAGCTAATAGGATACATTAAAAACACGCCAGATTGGTACCTTTTATCTAAAAAAGGACACAGATTTGTGTACCTACAACTCAATGTGATTTAGCTATATACAATGTAAACATTAGTCTAGTGCCGTTTGGAACGTTTCACGTTGTATAATAATGTGTATCAGACATAATGGTATATATAGGTACATGAAATGTTCTGAATGTTTTCTTCAACAATGATAGTCAACTAGAGAAGAGAATAAAACAAAGAGGAATATGGGGTACGAATTACGCTAGCAATTCATTTTACCTTCGTATAATAATGGCCCCCTTCTTTATGCAACTTGGAATGTGTGTAAGCAAAGGAAAGTTGTAAATGGAGAGGGGAAAAGAGTAAATATTTACTTTCAACTTGAAGTCTTCGGGTTGCAAAGCGAACTTTGTGAGGTTGGCATCCACGCCACCGAGATCTTGCACGTCATCATCATATGTGTAGGGTCGGGTTGAGAAATCAGTACCACCGATTGGAACTCTGCCCATACTGTAGTCGATGCCATTTCTTCCAAAATATGACCTGGAAATAGGATTGGTCACAGGAAAACACACCGATTGATACATTGCCTGTTTCAGAGTTGACATTTAATGTCCAAGGAAATTGGATGCACCTCAACTTTCGTTTTTTTTTTCAGCTCCATCCCTCCTCAACTCAATACCCTATCCACTTTCTTTCATTGTCCTTTACTCTCCCTTTTCTTATGCATTTAGCTCGAGTGTCTCGTTGTTGTAACAAATGTTGCTTTTCATGCTTTACAATTTACTTTCATTTCTTTTTCTTAAACCATTCCACTCTTCTTTTCTTTAACCAACAATATATTTTCATAGAAGCTCCTTTCACGCAGAGAGAGAGAAAGAGACAGAGATTGCCTATATAACATGTGTATATATAGGTATACCACATGCAAATAACAATGTCTGATCCACTTTCTCTCTTGCTCAATATCCCATAAAAAGTGACTTTATTTTTTTGCTCACTACTCCGAAAAGAAAATGGCGAAAAAAGTAAAACCAATATATATTGGAGTAATGTTTGGAGCTTATAAGGATACGTGTATGTCCCTTGTACATACGCCATACCACAATCAAAATATAATAGTATGAACACCAATGAAGGGGAAAATGGAACGGTAAATAGATGGACATGCAAAAGCGATCCTATTTCCTTGACTAAATCCAATCCTTCCCACAAACAACCCTTTTACCAACCACTAACTTTGTAAAAAAAAGACTGAACTAAACACACAAAGTAAACTATCGACTATACAGCATTTTCTACTACTACTACTACTAGTTCGCTCACAGTTGTCATTTGTACTTGCCTTACTCCTCTATACATGGGCCATACCATAATGTATTTTGAATGTTGAAAAGAAGAGATTCAAAAATTAGACCCCTTTGCTCCTGATTTTCCTACAAGGTATGTATGCGTACCATCTTTTAATAATAAAACCCATGCCAAATTCTTTATTTTTCTGAATCAAGCACAAAAAGCCTCTTTGAAAATGAAACAAAATCAAAATTCACAAAAGAAAAATCAAAATAACAACAAAAAACCTATTTTGTCACATAAAGAGGCTGAGAGTGAAAGGCAGGGAACAAGAAACAGGGCTTCTTTTCAATACACTTTGTCGGTGAGTGAGTGAGGGAGAGAGAGGAAGGATAAAAAATATAGTGATGTGATGAGGAAGATGATGAGTAGTCAGTTCCCATAAAACACTCTTTTATCACAGATCCTATACATCTTGTCGGTGGTGGTGGTGCTTGAGTTTTGAATCAAGTACTTTTTCGTCACCGGCCATTTTTTCAAGAACGAATCTGTGTTTCAGTTTTGAAGTCTTCAACCAAAAAACATTGTGTCGACCGGTATGAAGAGAAGGACGCGGAACATGGTATTCAATACCTAAAAAAGAAAACTGCCATACAACAGATTTCTTCCGTTCTTTTCTTCACAGCCTCCTATTTTCTTCTCTCATCTTCCACCTCTTTCTCTCTCTATCTCTCACTCTAACTCTTTCACTCTCTTTTTCTTTTCCTTCTTCTTTCCTAAATCTAATCAAACTTGGTTGACAGGGGGTTCGACAGACGGACACATATGCATCCATACATCATATTTCATTTCCCCAATTTTCTTTCATTCCATTATTTACAAAAAACGAAGACCTTCTCTCTCTCCTGCCTGTCTTGTCGACTGCTTTACTTGCTATTTTTTGGTTGCGTGTCCCAATTTCTTTTTTTGTGGGAAGGAAGCTGGTTAAGGAAGTTTCTTTTTCGTTCACTCTCTCTTTCTCTCTCTTCCATATGTCAGATGATACACATGATGATAAAAAGTGAAGAGTAGATATTTGCTGAGCATACATTATATTTTATGCATACTACATGTTGTATAGTTGTGAACATGGTGAATTCTTTCCAACAACTTGCAACATGTCTTTAGCATTGGGAAGAGAGAAAGATAGGAGAAAGGACAAATCCAAAACTTCACAATGGTATACAAGATATATTGGAGTAAATTGGTAAAACCATTTTATTACTTACTTCATGAGATTCTCTTGAGTTGGTTGACTGAGCATTCCGATATTAATCCCAGCCGCATCGGTGAATGCTCCTCCATAGCCCAAAACTTTTTGATATTGGGTATCCCGACGGACTGTGAATTTGGTCAGCTTATCTGGTCGCGGGTAATCTCCAACTAGAGATGTACATTCATAAAAGTGAAAAGAGAGATAATATAGGGAATAAGTATAAATATCACTGGAGTATTATGTGTGATGATAAAGATATGATTTTCAAATCATGTCGGCATATAAAAAGGTCAAATAATTTCGGGAACTCGACAGAGCTTATAATATACTAAAGCCGACCGACCAAACTCTTTTAGAATCATTTAGATTTTTTTGTGCAAAAGTAATATGCGTGGAGCGGGCAGAGAGGAGGAAAGTAAAACGATAAAACTATGCATAGCTGTTGGCGATCCATTTTTATCCTATTACCAATCCCATGAAATATTCACTCCGCATCAGTTATACTCTATTTTCTTTTTTCCCAAAGTAAAAAACATTCAACTAGAGGAAAAAAGTTGCTGTGTCAGAGTAAAATGTTCCTTGTCTCGAATTTTTTCCCTGTACTTCTTTTTCCTCGGTTTGCTTACTATATTGGCATATTCAGGAAAAAATATGAGAGAAGGAAAATATGAAGCAACGGAATTCTTTCATGCAATTTTTTCCATGGATTTGCTTCCTACTTCCTCCCTGGCAGCTTGAATACATGATGATGACGAAGATAGAAATAGTTTAGGAGGAGACCACGCAGAATTACCATCCCTTTATCATCTCTATATCAGCATACCGTATATAGATCATGTGAGTTTTAATATGAGACATGCCCTATATTGTTCAACATCTAACATCCACCGCGTTTTTGGTCTTGTTGACTTTTTCCTCAAGTAGCAATTTCCAGATGTGATACACTCATTCCTATTCCGAGACAGGGACATTGTTGTTCTCCCTGTATTTGGTTGGGATAGTCTTTTTGTAAACAGGGGATGGATGGATGGTCACACAAGCCCGGGTTCCTTTGCACACACTCCTCGTATGAAAGTGAAACGGAAATGGAAAAGAAATCTTTTTTGCCTCGGAGTCTTTTTTCTTGGAATTTATGGGACTTACGCACGTCATAAATAAATGATAAATACTTTTCAACTTGTAAAAATGTTGAGAAAAAGTGTGTACATGGACTACCAGTGGGCTTTAGTCATACTATCGTCTTTATCAGTAGCAGTAAAGAAAAGTCAGCGGTATTCTATAACTTTGCTCTCCCGTGACCAGCCTTTTTGCTGAAATAGGAGACCACACCAGAGCTTGTATCCGGTGTCCCTCAAGATAATTTAGATTCAGATACTTCATATTGATGCTAAACACGCGCCCAGTAAATTCATCAAATCAAACATAACTTTTCCTGTTTATGCATTATTCACAACTTGCAGTTTTGCATATTGATACCTAATCACTTTTTACATTAAAAGTTTATCTCTGTCTCCCGTTATTTATAAAATAGTTACCCTAGTCCAGCCATTTCCTTAAAAATATGCGAGTTTCATTGATGTTTACGATGCTGACCATGTTTATGAAAATAATTCGTTATGAAACTAGCCATACATTGCATTGTGGTACCGTGAATTTCATGAAAATAGTTGCACAATTCAAATTCCATGTTTGTACCTTATTTCCTTCCCCCTTTTACCAAAGCCACTAGATAATTTGATTCCAATTTTCAGTTTGCTACCACCACAAAAGGGGAATACCGCACCGCAATAAATCAAAAGAGATGTTGAAACTTAAGTCTTAACGTATAACAGCGTATTAAAAGACCTATCGCCATATCGCAACAAACGTGCTCACTGACAAGCCTTTTTATAAGCTCTTAGTGTGGAACTGTGTATATGTGTGTGGGTCGGTATGTAATGCACTTTTGCTACAAGAAAGGAACGAATATTTTTTAACAAGGGCCACCATGTTCTCCTTTGAGAATGATTAAGGCTTGTGAGTCTGGACCTTGAAATTAAGTCTTTTGAACCGGAAGAAGATATCTTTCAAGTTGATTCCAGGTATTTGAAAATAATGGATGGCGAATAGATGCACTGGAGACCCCAAAACCCTTTCGTACCACACACAACACCAGTATAAATATGTAAGGAAATCAGCTCGCGACTCGTGAGCTGTTTTCATAATGCCAAAGTGAAGGAGCCGAGACTCATTTTGTTCACCCAGTGTCAATGCCACTCCTCCACGTGAGTGTAAACAAACAATGCAGGAAAAGGAGGTGGCTGGAAAAGGTGTGTAGCAAACACAAAATTACTACGATCTAATCAATACTTTTCCCATAAATACTCATTAACTCGCTCCTTCTCTCACGCTTTACCACCGGAAAACCAAATCCCATCCAGTAAAAAAATCTTTGCTGTATCAACCATCAAGGAGACTGACATAGCAGGTGTAACACGCAAACTAGGTATCTTGCCAGAAGGGCTGATGTCAGTAGTGCACACGGTATACATCAAACCACACGAACTACAGAGCAAGGAAACGCAAAAGCCTTGTTCTTGTGCGAAGCCAAGTTCAATGTCTCGCTTGGCTAATTCCTCAGGGCTTAATTTTGATGTGCATGCATAAAGCTCTCCTCGTTTTCTTCTTGACTGCACTCATTCCATGTGTGTTATGTTAGTTATGGGATGTGATGCCGTGTGTTTGTGAAAAGTAGAGTGACTGAGAGCAAAAAAATCTTTTTGATCTTTTGTTTGTCTTTGGAAAGATTCTTCTGATAACATTACCTACACGGTTTTCCAACTAACTAGATATATCTATATATACACGTCGCAGAGAAAATGAAGACGAAGGTTAAGTTTCGAAATTGCTCCATGGGCAAAGGGAAGTTTTACCAGTTCCAGATGTGTATTGAAAATCATATATCCCTTTTCCCTTTGAGAAAGGCTCTGATGAAAGGTTCCAGCTATTGTTTTGAGAAAGTATGAAAGTGAAAATATGACATGAACTTTTGATTAATATAAATGGCAGCGCTCGGATAAAACTCCGCTTACACACAATAAAGCAATGTTTCTTTATAGTTGTTTGAAGTGCAAACAGGCAAATACCATAACAAAAGAAAACTTCCTGGAAAGCTGATCATGAATAGATTGGAGGTTGTTATAAGGTGAGCATTCATTAGAACAACAGCTGCACCTGCCATAACACGTGCCTTATAACCTTCTCTAGCTCTCAAGGCAAACAAAATCACTGTTAGTAGTTTCAATGCAGAAGCCGTGCCTATACATAAAACGCAGTACAGCATAAACTTTTAGTAATTAGACCTCGGAGAATAGTTGAATGCAACCGGATACATTCTAACTCATCAGCTATCAGATGCAGAAATATTGCATGTAGATCTGTTTTGCATCAAAGTAATATTGATGTATGGTGATTAAACACCCTATTCCTCATTAAACACACACTCAGCAGACAATTCAATATTGCCAAGCTTGTGTCTGTTATTATGTGCATCTATCTAACACACAAAATGCTCCTCCAACCATTAATATCAGCATCGCCACAAAAGGAAGCGACTCGTCGTGTGCATTGTTTTGTGGTCTATCGTCCGTAAAATGCAGAACTACCTTGATCTTAACATTCACCATGGACCAAAGTCTAGGTAAATTCTTTGCCATGGACGTCGTCATCATATCAACATAATGCGATATAAATGATACGATAAGGTACGAAATGACATTGAAAATATTGAAGCTGAAAGTGTATTACCATTAGCAAACGCTTTGAAGTACTTTGCCAGAAACTGTTACGTATTCATCATTATGTGATGATGCTAAACAACACATCCCGCTGAATTTATGAAATATTGAACCCGTCCTGCCTGCCTACGAGTATATATTGGTAGGTCAGCATCAAAGGCTCAGGACATATCCTGCCTCATCATTAAGCCTTCTTCCTTCCGCTCAAACGGTTCCCTTTTTCCATGCAATTTACAAAATTTGATAGGATGCGGATGTATCTAGTGCAGAGTGAAGGTCTGTGTCTATCTATATGGATGAATGAGTTGCTTTGCATCTCGTACATTAATCAAGTGTGTTATAAATTAAAGGGATTCGCCTATCAATTTATATCAAGGAAGATTAAATATATCCTCCATCCAAAGCAAAAAAAAGGGGAAAAATATACATGCAAGGCAGATGGCTGAATTGACTTACAAAGGGCAAACAAGTTGAGATCGTTGGGGTATGTTAGCGGAATTTCTATTGCAGTTATCGAGTCCGGCGTCCACGGCAAGGTTGCATTGATTGTGAAATGGATCAATAGCAAAATGACATCCCATGAAAAGATGTAAAGGATCGTGTTCAGAAAAGTCCCAAGCCCAACGCGGATCAGGTACGCAACGACAAGGATCACGGGTAAAAGGGAAGATGTTCCCAGTTCCATCCATTACAATGACATATGACATGTAACAAGAGACAAACAAGAAAGAAAAAAGACGAGAAAAAAATTATTAGGTATGCGTGTTAGAGTTCGATAAAAATATTAATATAAGGCATGTAAAGAGGATTGATGGGAGAGTTCGAAGAATGGGAAGCTGTAAAAACATGTCAACATCAACAGCCAGCAGAAGGAATAAGGTAAGGAGGACAAAGAATGAAATATTGACAGAAGAAAAACGACAAGACGAAAAATCGTAATCATGCATATGGAACGGAACGAGTTTTACTTCTTGAAAAAGATAAAGAGGCACATTGCGTATACGTACGAATATAGAACAAAACCGTATAAAAAACTCGTCTCCTCCACCGAAGTAGTTTGGGAGTGAAACAAGGACATTTTAAAAGATAGAAGAGGAGAGTAAAACGAGTGAAAGATATATATCATCAAAGGGATTTCTACTGGAAAATTTTCAAACAAACAGCGGAAAACCTTGAGGGGAATATCATATCATCATTGTCGTCATCATATCATGCGAAAAAAAGATATGAGATATGTATAACATGGAAAATATGTACATATATAGGATTCTGAATGGAGCTAGGTATTGGTGCATGCATAACGTTAGAATTGTTAGTAGAGTAGAGATAGAGATGGATTGGATAACATAAGAAATGTGCACATTTATACTCACCATTCGAACGAGTATCGAAGAGCCTTTGAGATCGACTGGAGGTGAGAGCCGACTCCAGTTTCGTCGCTCGCACTATGAGATCATCGTGACGGCTCAGCAGGTCGTCCCTAGCGTAGGGTTCCGCTGGATCGTTGTTGAAGTGGACAATGGATTTATGAAGACGTGAACCAGTTTTGGTGGAAGTAAAGATTTGCACTTGTCCTCGGTAGTCTGACTCCGCTACACTTGTTCTCCTCTTCTCATCAAAAGTCTGAGCGGATGGAGAGTCCGTTTCTGATATTGTCTTTAAAGTAGTCTCACTACTACCGCGACTACTAAAAGTTGAGGTACTTGGGATGCTGGACAAGTGGACGGAGGAGGGAGGAATAAGAGGATTTGCAATTTCTTTGGGAATTGTGATGCCAACTGTGTCACAGTATGTTGAGTTACAAACGCAAACCACGCTCCCTTTACCAAAGTCCCGGGGAATGCATGGACGAACAACTTGCTCGCTTTCCTCAGTTCCACTATCAAGATATTGGAGGGATAGTCCTCCTTGCTGAGATATGCTTTCCAGAGCTTGAGGAACTTCTTGGGGATTTGCACGGATCGTAACTATCGTATAATCAAATTCCCAATTCTCTTATTGTTACTTTCATACATCTTCAAAACATTTACCAACAAGCCGAAACTGTCATATTAAAAATTTGTGTAAGGGGCTCTGGCTCTATATTAAACGCCCACGTTTATCATTAGGTAGATGACAAATAAAATTATTATGCTCCACACTCACACCCTCGCAAAATGATGGTAATTTGCAAAAATTTATTATTGAAATTACTCACCTGAAACTAGGACGAATGTCCACAGTTGAAAATTAAACAAGTTCCTGGAAATCATGATGGTTCACTGAACTTTTGTACTCCTTCTTTCAAAAATTTTGATAGCTTTAGTCTTAAAAGTAAACGTACTGCATGCTACTTTCCACAAAAACACTATTAAACCCCTCCACTCCGCATTTCTTCAGATCTTAAAATTAGCTTGAAGAAGAAATTGTCGTAAACTGCATAAATCACGAACACCAACATTCAACATTTAATGAGTGAAGTCTGAATGTGAGTCACGATCAAAGTCAGACTTACTTTTGTTTTTATTTGATTTTATTTACAACAAATCATCACACTTTTGTATCAGATATAAAAATCGTGATAAGTGATTATCCTCTAATTAGGGAGGTATGCTGTTGCACTAATCCTGGATATTTCAGAAAAATATGGGATTCGCTCAGTTGATCTTCCTTCCTTCCTTCCTTTTTTCCAATTGTTACATTATTACAGAGGATGGGCAAAGTCACTTTTTGTTTTGGAAGACGCTTCTTCTGCCTGAGCAGCGACCTACTACATCCATGTAATAATATATTTTGCCTGCTGCGTGTCATGGCTTGTGCTATGTTTGTAGCACTTTGTTATCAACGACATTATATATTCAGAAGTACCTCATTCGCCTCACATTTCCACAAACAAAGTGCTCATAACGATTACACCCAAAAGGTTAAGCAAGGTCGTAATAAATATAGCCAATACCATACAAATCTTTGCAAATACATAATATAGGTGCTGCCTCTTTCTTGTCGTAAAGTATAGAGTAAAGCATACATTCAACTTTTTATGATGATGAAGACTCCTGTAGTATGTTTGGTGGGTCGAGCTTTTAAGCTAACGACAATAAGAGTCAAATTGCATAATTTAGGTAATGTTCTGTTCTGCCTAGTATTCTGGCTAAATTGAATAAGTTTGAAGAGCACTTAACATTGTATCCTTTGCTTTATGGATGGATGATTGTCTAATGCCGGTAGCTGTGTGGAATATGGCACCAACTCTTTAACACCTGTGCTAGAGGACTTTAGGTACTTAACTCTGTTGGAGCGTTGAATAATATTAATCTTCTTTTCGTTTACTTTAGAGTTATCCTCATCTTTTCCTTACAGCTCGTTGCCGATTCTCTCATTTACTGCTCATGAAATTGTGTGTATAAGTCGTATTAACTTCTGGATAACGGGGAAAATGGGACGAGGTCGAAATGTCATAATATAATTATGCTTACAGTCTTCTTTATGATATTTTCAAATGAGAAAACATCTATACAAGGTTCATTCGTCAATTAATAAGAAATCAAATGTGTTATCAATAAAAATGTCATAATTGTCAAACATTAATGAACTTTGATTGCGGTCTCATGCAGCTCATGCGATGTCTTCTGATGATCTGGAAACATATGCATTGAGGATAATCTCGCACTGTACAAGTTCCTTTCATTACAATGGGGTTAGATATGCCAGCAAGAGCACGAAAACATTTTGTACGTTTGCTTTTAACTTGTAAGTATACAATATTACAACGAGAGTAGGATTGGTTTAATAGTAGAATATCTCAGATATATTTATTATTATTTCTGGTACCTTAATTTAATCCCTTTTTAAGTGTGTTGTGTATGCTATGTGTGAAATAACTCATTTAGATGCACATTGTGGCTACGCCTAATGTTAGGAACCTATGCTGCTTAAGTTATCTATGTTGTCATTCAATGTATTGTTACTTTAATTACTGGAAGACAGTTACAAACTTGCATTGTATTCATACGTAATTAATAAACACGTGGACGCCATTAGTGCTTCCTTAAAATTCAATTTTCAATCCAGGATATGGAAGAGATCGCTTATTCCGTCCTAACGGGAAAATTCGATATAAGAATGCAGCATCGTAATTATGAAGCCATTAGTCAGGCATTCATTCATTCAATGCCAATGATTCGAATTGTATACCCATAAGCGGATAATAATTTCTGCATTCACACACATATCATTAACTTCGCATCACTCTGGGGTAGACAATGCATACGGTGCTCACAATTACATTGCCCAAATGCTCGTTTTTGCTAATTGTACGGTATTCTGTAAATCATCTCACACTTGACCCAATTTTGGGTAACTTTCGAGGAAATTAATCAGGTTTGATGCACAATAATAAAAGAGCAATGCATTCATTACGTAACTCGATTTTCTGAAGGTAAAGATCAAGCAATGATATTGCATGATCAATGCTATTGCATGTACAGCCAACAGATAGGTAAAATGATGATGCCTCGTTTTGCTTTGTATCTGTATAATGCCAAACCAAATTGGTAGGTGTGATGATGCTATAGCCCAATGTAAAATCAATTTGTTTGTCATTCGAGATACAATTTATAGGAAAAAAGGAAGAATATTCATCAATACAGTAAGTAATACAAAGAATATTAGCAAAATTCATATAGTTTGGATCTACAACTGCAATTTGTTTAAGTTTAGCCGAAATGTAAAACAAACACCATGTTAGGTCTTAAATTCAGAAAGGTAATCGACCTTGACTTCGTCTTCCACAAATGCCTCTTCAGGAATGTGTGTAAATGTCGTCTCATTTGCCGGTTTCTTAGTAGAACGAAGATAATGTATTCAATTTAGCAACATACTGTGCTACACGTAACGTAAAACCGATTCAAGGTTCAAGCTGAAAGTGAGTGTTGACTGTACATCAGGTGGAGCCCTAATGGTTTGATAGAAATGTGCTGAAATTAACATTGGTTTTCTATTTAGCAAGTCATGTCGTCATTTGGTCATTCCTAAACAAATGTATGTTAGATTTAGCACATTACGAGGTGTGAGGTATACACTACAAACGTTTCGAACATAAGACAATTTGGTTCAATGTATTTTAATAGAACTACTGACACTATGGTTTTGTTCAACAAGATGATATGTATGTTGGTGTCACATATATGTGCATGTGTTTTGCAATAACATTTCATAATTGCTAAGGAGGAATGAAGCTTCGGAAAATAATCAAGTTCGGTCAATGTTCAGGTAAGTACTGTTTTGGACACTTACTCAACAATGAAAAGAGGAAAGTGCAAATTATATGAGTCTCCAGAAGCTAAGCATATATATGGAATGGAAATACATAGGAAAAGCTTCCGAGACAGATTGGATCTCATATAGTGAAGTGAACCTTATTGATATTCACAATTATACCGTTTATGTATACATAATATTATGAATCCTTAGCTTTTTAACCACCTTAATCTATTCATATTCATTTATATATACCATGTTCATATCCATTTTCAGATATATAAAGGCTCATGCGGCTTTAAGTCAACAATCTCTCGTCATCCGTCCAAAGAGCCATGAGCTTGTGACACAAATCACAATCGGAATATATGTATATATCTCATCTCAACGAACACTTTCTTAAATATGAATAAGTTAAATGGTCCAATAAGATTTATACCGAAATAAAAATACTCCTTGTAAAGTAGATACAATGCATGACGGTTGTGTATCATTCTTTAAAAGCATGGGAATACAATAATAAACTGCCCACAATTAAAAGTATGTTAATTTCGTACAAAAAATCAATGTTATAATTGATAATCTGGGTAGAAACTGGAATATCAGGGCCCTGACTCAGGGTACATGTTCCAAAATCTTGATATTAAAATCAATGTTCGTTTCTCAAACGAAAAATTTCCCTCCCGTTATATGAGATTTACCAACAGCAGACATAATTGTACTGCCCAATAGATTAATGTTGCGTGAACAAAATTGAATTTTTGGTTTTGAATTTTCATAGATTCTGTTTCAATACTAACAAATATTGTTACTTTGAGCAACTAAATTTCACACAACATTAATCTACTGGTTCGTTCAATTGTTATCAATAAAGTTAATTGTCATTCAGTATCTGCTATGATTGTTATGGTACAAAATTAATTGATACATTATCTTAACGAAGTCTAAGTACAGAGCACACAACGTTGTAATCAATCTTTAGGAATATAGACCAAGATCATTAGGTCATTGTCATATACACATACGTTATTTGCCATTCGGTTAGGAAAAAGTCTGCAAAATGGCAGTGATAATATTAGCACAGGTTATGTTCTTGCTATTGCAGTTTGTATTTGCATATTTAGCCACCTTCCCTTAATAAGCTAACATTCAACATATTTTGTAGTATAACAGTAGTTCGAGAAGATCACCTTGATTATTAGCGAGGTGCGAACAGCAAAGCGAAGGGATATATGCGCACTTCGCTGCGTATGCATTCCGTTGTGTATTGCATTGTGTATCAATAACAGTTTTTTCACGAAATCAATATGTATGCACAAATAACGTTTCTAACAACGAGGCATAAGTGCCTTTTGTATGTAATTTACCGGTAATTCATTGTATGGGGTCAATCAGCTTCTTGCATTATTCCTTTTGTTTTGTATTCCTTTAAAAATACTAATGGTCTGCCTGCAATTGATGTGATTATTTGAAACATTCAAGTAGTTAGCATCTCTAATTTTAAGTTAGGCTTTAAATATGTAGTTTTTCTGACCCGAAACTTTTTGACACTGACCTCGAGCTTGTAATCAAAAACTTTGTAATATATAAAAATCAACTCTACAAGCATGAAAAGGAATGAGGAAATAAAATTATTATAAGCTGTCTGACAACTATTTAGTATTTTGAGTTTTAAAGTATTATAGACTGGTTAAATTCATTGCACTCAACATTGAGCTCAAGAAATGTAAATAAAGCAGGCAAACTGCGTCAAATACCTAAAGCCTCAAACTAATGTGCCAATTTACACTTGCGACAACAGCATGCAATCAAGACATCAATTTGTAGCTCACAATCCCAATTAGTGGATTCCTGAAAGTACACACATGTTGGAAAGCGAATGATATGAGTCCAAGCCTATACGGAAGCGAGTCCCGTTATCTCCTGCAAGTTTAAGAATTTCCAAACTTTTCCTGAAATATTTATATTTTTCCCAAAATAAGCAACAGCGTAACATCTCGCAAAATAGATGATTATCTATCCCAGCAAACTTTTTTTATATCTCTTTCCAGTCGTTTGTTTACAAGCGGCAGATGTAAGTGACAGTAGTCAGCACGTCTTCGTTTAGCAGACGCCCTTATAAGCATGAGAGAGCACAGTCAACGGAACTTGAGTGCTCCAGAGAAAAAACAACTTCTCGCCGTCCCATTGTCAAGATTCTTCGGAGGAAGTGTGGAAAACATTTTTTTCTGCTAAAAGTCCGCACACACAGCCACGCCAAGACCCTTTGCCACCTACAACTCCACTACTGCCTAACCTACCTCCATATAATGGACAACCAACAAGCTATTATTGCGGCAGTTATTCTGTGAAATTCGCTATCTAATATTACATACAACTTCATTTTCACACTCGCATTTTAGCGATATCTCATTTGTAGATCGGGAGAGAGTTTGTTATTTTCTACAAAGCAGTGGAGAAAAAATGATAAGACGAAATGGTCACGCTACAGATACGTGAAGCTAATAACACGCAAAAATACAAAGGCAACAAACATCTGTATTATTATTTTTTATTTACTCGGGAACATTTAATGGGAAAAAGTACGAACGGAGAGGGAGAAAGAGGTTCACACAGCCAACATAACACTTTCTTGTGAGATGCGATGACACGATGAAAAAAGCTCTGATAGTAAACTTCAAACCCACATTCCACTATCTTACGGTTACGTTACCGTACGGAAAGGAAAGGAATACAACATGTATATTTGTACAACTTATACATCCATTAAGAAGGAAGCTGAGCAAAAAAGGGTGTTTGTAAAAGAGACAATAACAGCCAGGATGGAGCTAAAAGAAGAGGATATTCTTGGAGCGACGAAGGAGTATTTTTTCTTCTCTTCTTCATCCGATTTGAAAGACTGAAAAACATGGAATAAAAAGAAAAGTATGGAAGGTTCAAACGAATAACACTATTTTCAGTCAGGACTACATAGAAAAGGAGACAGTGTTGAGCATATCGTAGTCATAAATCTTGCAACTGTTCAACCATCGAATATAAATCATGACCAGGGGCAAGTAAGCCTTGTATAGAGGTCTGTATGCCCCTATGAACATAATATGTATCAGCGAGAGAGAAAGGGCTCCGTCGATGTGGGCAAAATTCAAGCAAAAAGTGTTGCAAAACTTGGTAACTCTCTCAGTAAGTAAAGTTACGGTTGTGGTCTTATAAATTAAAGTACATACGCGTGTACTCGTCTCAAATAATATTCTAAGGCCCCGGCCATGCATGGCAAGGCAAAGAAGCTCCAAGGGAGTACCACCAAAAGTTTATAGTATGAGTGAATAATATTGTGTGCTTTGTGAGTGGTATTAGCTCCGCCATATAGGTATAATGGGAAGTGAGGATGAACAAAATATTCTCGTCCATTTCTTAAAGACGTATATAATACCAATATACATAATTCACAGTCAGAGTCCCGTTTTGTACTTACCAGTATTTAGGTACGATCTTCTATTAAAAGGAGGATGGAGGAAATGCTCAATGTTCGTCTTTGTCCTTCGACATCACCGGATTATTAAATATACTAAGGCTCCCCCCTCCTTCTCCCTTTTTTCACATAACAGGAAAGCCGTTTGCTTTCTCTTTGCTCTTTAGTCTCCTTTCTCAGTGGTGGTAACTCGGCAAATATTTAAGCAAATATAGTCAAAGCCTTTTTTACTCTGTGCTTTCCTCTCCTCCACCAATTTTGTCCTCCCTGCTCCTTGATTTATACTCAATTTTGGCTCACTACCACCACCACTGTAATATTTAGTAATAACTGATAGTGAATGAGAATGACTCAAATTTCAAACTATTATTTATTCCTTCCAGGTTCTCCTTGCATCTTTCCCTCGTCTTAGTTCTTTTCAGCCAACAGCAAATATCACATCGTAGGCCGATGTTTGAAGTTCATGTCAAGGAGAAAAAGAATTGGGTGGAACTGGAACTAGGAGAGGGAAGAGAGAGGAGATGTGTGTCATTTCCTCTTTCTCTTTCCAGATGAAAAGAATAGACTGTATGGTACATGTAGTACAAAAGCACCGTCTCCCATGAACTATGCAGATGACATATTACTGCGCGTGTAATAAATACATAAGGGCCCGTAAATTGATACGGGCGAATGACAAAGTGGAACTAGAAAAGGATTATATATGCTTTACTTCGAGAATAAAAACAATGATGATATTATTATTTACAAAAGTTGTTTAAAAAACAAGCAATCCGTTTACTTCCTTTTCAGCTCTTCTCCTCGTGTGCTTTTAGCTCAAGTATCACTTTCCAACTTCCAATGATATGCTTCGTATGTAGAGTTTTGGAATTATCGTTTACTGTACCAATACACAGCAATTTGATATTTGATATTGGGCACGGTATCAGATGTATATATGTCACCGTTTCAATTGAAGACGTTAGGTGGGCGCACCCACAAGAAATAGGATTTGGGTCGAAAACTTCTTTTCTGCCTGGAGATCTACATATGCAATGAATACACACTGTTCGAAAGTGTTTTTCGGAAACGACGCAAATTGAAAACATTGACGTAGAGAACTTCGAACCAGCATATTGTGGTGAGCATTTTACGCGGAAATGATAAGAACGAATCGTTTGTACAATAGAAACATAACAAAATAAAATCATTCTTAACAAAGTTGTACAGACATTTTATTCTCTTTGAACTTTTCGTTTTCACCTTTGGTGATCTCATTTACGCCTACTTTGCTTCTAGTTAAACTCATTCACTCATAACTTTTCATTTGGGAGGAGTGGGGCTCTCATGTCTCGCATTATTTTTCTCAAGGCCTGTAAAAACGAAAAAGATTGTTTTCTTGTTTTATACATTGGTAGTATGTATGCTCAACATTCGAAACGCTGAGCTGAGCTTTGTTTGGCAATGGAAGCAAAAAACTAGAAAGAAGATTCTAGAATAGAAAATAGAATGTATGCAGAGCATTATCTTTGTTTGTAGCCAAAAGTATAGTATACCCTTGTGGTGTGGTCTGTAAAAAGTTTTGTATTTTTATGTGTCGACAAAGTGCATTGAAACTATAGCATGATGACACAGTTACAGTTACTTTTAATTTTTTAACATAACTTTTACCAGACAACTGGGGAGTTACCCTGCAGGGGACAAAAAAGTGAAGTGAAGACATGAAGAAAAACAGCGGAATGGTTTTTATGTTCCAGTTTTTTCCACCGTTCGTCTTCTGCGGAATTGAATGTATCAAAAGTTACGGCCACCCAGAGGGGTATAAAATGGGCTGTGAGAGAAAAAAGTCGTACTGCGCTGGGGCAACAGTTCGGTAGACAATTATCATACAATTTGTTTGCATGCATTTGATCACATTCAATTTTGAGTTTGAATACTCTAGCTCGAATAGATTACTGTAGTAATGTACTACATGTGGATTACTCTTTTTTACCCATAATTTGTATGTTTCCGTTTTCTTAGTAGGGCATGTTTAAGGAACGACGGAAAGAGTAGACGACATTACAGTGAAGTGAAAGGTCGAATAAAATGTGTGTAATTGAGTCAGTGTGAACTGAATATGATGCATACTTATCGTTAGCAATTTTGTAGTCTTTTCTTTGCGTGTAGCTCTCAATTGCATCTATTTAGCATAGTTCCAAATATAAATTGGCTACCTCTCATCGGTGCGATAGGTTCTTCAAGGCGATATTGATACATAAGTAATAGTTCATTTTTAAATTCTCCACTGTTGACAAATTAAAAGTCAAATAAAACCAAGTTGAATCCCTCATCTCAAACCACGATCAATTATTGACGTAACATCGAATTGAATTGGTTATAGCTCATTCACATGGCTTGGTGGGAACAAGAAAGGTATCCTAATTTATGGTGTTTTTGGATATATCGATACATTTTTTAACAAACTCATTTTTAAAGTATGTCAACCAGCTAAGCAAATAGATTTCAACATGCTACGGTTTGGAAAAGGGGCTCTAAACTAAGGTTGGTTAGGGAAAATGAAAAATATATTAAACAATTTGTTCTACTTTTACTACACTATCTCTACATACAAAATATTAGTTGCATTGCATCGAAGACCCAAGTTAGTCTCCAAATAATTTACGCAATGTAAGTGATGGAGTGACAATAACCTTTCGAATCCCTTCATCACTTAAAGTACATTTTCACAAATTCTACTGCATATTTGTTTCTCTTGAAATAGTTGTATAGTAAAACACAGTAAAACCAGCAAAGATACATCTACATGCAAATAAATGTGATATCTCGTAGTCCGCAATCACAGTCTAGAGCTCAACATTCCAATGTACGGACACATTTGAAATTCACCCGTTCCGCATGCAGTCCAAGGTTTATTGCCATAACCCATGCTACTTTATTGCCCTGTGAACTTAATTTAAGTTATTGTATGGGTTATTGGCCTTCTGTACTACTTTATTTAAGACCAACAATCAACTATGTATGCTGGAGAACATGCAGCAGCGGTTATTGAAGCCTTTGCACATCTCGACACCCATTTATTACCCAGCAGAACATTTTCCTATGCACATTAAACAAAGTATCTATCTCCACCATGCTATCTGTATGTTTACGAACAAATATATGGCTTTTCTCATATATTGGAGTGGAAGCCGTATACGGTATAAGGAAACTCAATATTCTAGGGCCACCATTCCTCTAGCTCAGTGAGCAAAAGACAAAAGAAGCCTCAGAACAAAATCAAGAACTACTTAAAACCGCAAGGAAAACTTTTGTCGCAAAATACCGTCAAATTTACTTTACTGCAATCACTTATTCCACATAGGATTACGTCCATTGAAAATACTTTGTCTTCTTCTCCTTCTCCGGCACGGCACACGGTACCTTGTTGCTGTGTAGTAGTTCGGTTACACGGAAGATCAGCTTAGAAAAAGTTGGAATAGAATGCAGAATTAAAAGGAGCCTTCAGTTACTTCTCTTCGTTTGGTAAAAGTGTGTTGTACAGCCATATTATTATATAGCAGCTACCCGAGTTACTTTTCCTTCGAGGACTCACTCTCTTTCGGGAAAGTAACTCAGAGGCTATACAACACTTTTGCTTTACTCAAACTACAGGACAAGACAAGACTTTCAGTTAAGTTGCACTCTCTTCTTCCCTCTCTTTCATTCACACACATATAAGTACAACATGGCATGGCACACTAAGATTTCAAAACAAGGACACTGAGCCAAAGGCAAAAAGGTATTAACAATGCTAGTAACTGTTAAGTAGTATATGGGATCTATTCTTAATACTGAGCTCTGGTGTGTGCGGTGAAAATAATAATATCTACCGGAGAGTGGAGGAAGTAAAGAAAGGGTGAAAATTATGTGCCTCCTTTCTCCTTCACCCATTTTGTCTCTTGTTTAGTTTTACACAAGTATGCTCTGTATCTGGTATGAAGGTATGTATGTATGTAGATGTGAACAGTCCACGTAACGTTCGAAAAGTAATGCGGAAGATCGAATGGGAAAGAGAGAGAATGTGTGTGTTTCGGTGTTTGTGTCTCGCCTAATAAATCTTGGTAAATTACCCCAACACCGTGCAATGAATTATCCGCTCGTTACAACGAAATGCTATCAGCTTAAGAATAACAAAGACGAAGAAAAGTTTGTCCTCCTCTATCTTACTCTTCTCTTTCTCTCTCTCTCTCTCCAAGAGCACTTCTGCTCTGTCTATAAAGTCGAAAAACAACATGAAAGATGAAAGGATGAAAGACCTGCTCTTTGCATAGGAATATATGCTTGCCTCAACCATACGGCAAAAATTACACTGAGAAACCATAAAGAATAGTGTGTCATCATGCACCAGACCATTCAGGTTTTCCATTTCTTAAACCGATACGGAGTAGATGTTGAATTATAATGTGCATGGAGGAGATATATACTTATAAGTTATAACATGTATTTTATTCGATTTGCTGCTGGTAGGATTCCGTGGAAGTGGTAACGGCTCTCAATGCAGTTGTACATTAATATGTTTCTATTGTCATGAAAGTCTCTCTTCTATGATCCTAATTGAAAGTTCTTTATAGCTTTTATCAAACACACACAGTGCATCTAATGGCGAAATGAAATGCAATGGCTGAAATGGAATGCTACTTCATAAAACACATGCAGATGTAAATAGTATACCCCTAATGAAGTGATGTATAATTTTATATTTTACATTTCTGTTTGCATTTCTGCCTCTTTCAGATTTTTTCACTTTCAAACTAGGAGTTATAACCGAATTTCGTGTTGAATCTATTTAGCCATTAAAATCCAACTGGCAGCCCACCATACAACTAATTTAATGGGGAAAATTTTGTTGCTCCAAACTAACACAGAGACATCATTTGCAGCAAACAAATAGCGAAATTTTGGAAATAGACGTGGCTTCTCATAAGTACTTTTCATTTATACATATGCATGCATAAAACAACAATAAAGCACACAAGTTTTCAATCCACAGTAGTACATATTATTTTGGTAGTGAACGATGAACGAGCCTATTATTTAACTAGAGGGTTGTATACACATAGTACATTTTCAAAGTGAGTTGTGAGCCATTTCGGATGTATATGACATCATGACTAAGTTTTGGGAAAAAGTTTGGTTCCAGACAAATAATAGCACAAATATCAGAGGGTGAGCGTTTGTCGTTGTCGTGCTTTATATTCATAAATGTTTTTGGGGAAGACATACTTAACATTTGGTGTAATTAATAGCGTAAACAAGTGTTTCAAAACTTTGATGGTATAAATATGTACGGCTGCCCAAAGCCCAAAGTATGGGGATGCTCTAATTCCAATATAGGTATATTTTTAGCTTTCTCCAATTCTTCCAGAGTCTCCCACTCTCCTACACCAATAAATAGCACCAGTGGCATGTTTGATGACATTAAACAACGTAGTTCAATCGGAGCTACATCAACATCCCCATTTAAAACTTTTTCCTCGCCCCACTCCTTCCTGTTATCTATACAGCGTTGAAATTCCAGTTATGTTATAAATGTAATGAAACACTTGAAACGGGAATGGAAACGCCTCGCAATAACTAACTAAACCAGACCCGCGTGGTTTTTTGTCTCGTGTGTGCCATGTGTCGTGCAGTATGGTTTTCCGCAGCCTCTCCATCCATCCGTGTGGTGATGTTTTTAAGCAGCAGCAGGTTACACATTATTGTGGTAATCTCAGTAGTTTACAAAATATTTTCACAAGATTTTCATGTCACATTTTGCTCCATACTTTAAAAACTAGTTGACATTATTTCTCTCCCTCACTCCATCCTTTCATTGTCTATGTTTTGTATTATGTTTCAAAAAGAATGAGACCATGTTTTCTAACGTGGTATATGGGTTTGTTACAAGTTTAACCACTCCTCTCTTGTTTACCCCTTTTCTGCTCAAGTCTTAAGAAACTCTCATACAAGCTCCGTATATATATATATATTACCCATATTAGCCATTTTGCTCCCTTAAAAACTTTAGACTAGGCTGCCTCTGCCTGCACCATGGTTCAAGTTGGCCAAGCGAAAAGTTTAAAACAAGAAACATTATTTTGTGCATCGAATAGGAAATAGTTGGAAGTAATATGCGGGATGAAACGTTATAAGATACAGAAAAGGTTTCAATGAGTAGGCAGTCTAGAGGAGGAGGAAAATGGTCGTAGTATATTATTCCAGACATGGCGATGCGATATGCCCAAACTTAGCTGAACCAAGGTTCGAGTTGTTTTTGGTGGAATGAAAGCAGAGAGTCATTCGGATTCTCATTAATTCTTACGACACTGTATTTTGTTACAACAACTCAAGTGGAACTTGGATGTGCCATCACAGTAAACACATGGCTGGAATCAGAAAGTAGTTGCAAAAAAGACGAGGATGGTAACAACAAGGTAAAGTGTTTATGAGCGTAGTTAACATGCGTCGTATAGTATATTGGATTACTATATAGTTAAGTAAACTAGTGGAAAACACAAACGGAAAAAACGGCCCTTGTTACAGCGTACTATATAGTACATTGTATCCACCACCATAATATTTTTTTACCTGCTTTCATAATGGGGGAATGGCAAACTCGTGGGTGAACCGTGGTTCAGTGTTCCATTACATGAATTTACGCAGTTATTTCTAACCCAACATTACTTTTTTAAAGTTTCCACCTTCAAACAATGGTCTGTTTCTGCATAAAGAGTGAAAGGGGGAAGAGATTCTTTCAAGGATAAGTTTTTCACATTTGTTTCGACTGGTGATGTGATGTTGATGTGGTATACGCTCATGACTTCAGTATACGGCTCATATAAAACTTGCATTTTGAACATTAAACGTCACACTCTCTCTCTCAACCAAACGAGACGAGACCACAGGTAGGATATAGAAAAGATGACTTTCTTATTGTGTGATAATGCTAGCAATAATGGCAACCAAATAGGCGGATGGATGGATGTGTTGCACTCAAGCAACGTAGTCGTCACAGATTACGCTATTTTAGCTGGAGGGGAAAAGTCGTCGTCGCCTTTTGCTACAAAGTTGAAAGACTGCATCTTTTTCCATATAATTCTTAAGTTGGGGAGGAAAAACTCTAGTGCTCTGTTGTTCCATTATCTTTAAATTTAGAGGAGCTGTAAAATCATCAAAAGCGGGAAACCTGTGAACGACTCCCTTGCGAGGTATTGCCAGCTTTTGCTCCCCAGCATCCCAAGCTAATTCAGCAATTTTTAAAGAGAGAAAAAAAGGAGGAAGAAGAAAAGTTGCTTTGATGGATTCCATCATCTTTCGTCTGGAATGACTTTTCTCCCTCGTTACATCTTTAGCATGGTGAAAAAGAAGAAAAAGCAGTACGAAAACTGTGAAAAAGGGGGAAGAAGGTGTAATAAACGCACGTATAATGTTGGACAAAGGGAGTTATCTAACATATGAAAAGAGTTTATCAGGAAAAAGTATAAGAAACATCATTACGCTAAAGTATTTTTTTCCGTTTGATACTTTAGAATGAGCTAAACCACTACGCGAGATCTGGATACATCTGTTGGATGCCCTTTTCAGTTGAAGTTTGCATCAAAAATCATTATTTGAGATAGAAAAATGGATAACATTAGAAACTTTTCTAGCTTTCAACACCTTTCTCCTGCTTTTCATCTTGGAGAGCAGGAAAAAGTATTTATGTTTTATAGCAATGTATTATTCTGCTCAAATGCTGCTCATAATGATCATTGAGTGGCATAATACTTTTGGATCCCCTCCATGCCTACCCCTCACTGAGCTTTTAACAAGTTCCATGAAGTATGAAATGCGTGTATTGGAATTGAAAACAAATAATGACTTTTTGCTACGTTACCTTGATGGCCACGGCTCGATTGATTTAATCAAATTGAATGTTCAATATGATCATGCTCACCCGCATAAAATACAATATTTTCGAAGAGTGAAGCGATACAGAAGGCCACCCCACTGGTCGTCTTCAGTCAGCTGAATTGGGGTGATAATGGTCAGTTTGTGGCAGTTGAAAGTATGGACCTTGGAACTTTTGAGTGAAATCGTATGGCGTTTTTATTTCCTCAGTTTTAAAGTATTGTGCAAACAACCAATAACAGTCCAAACTGCTACAGATGCATGTATCTGATGTTCAGAAACAGCACCATGCGTTCGCCTGCTTATGACTATGAAATGATGCCCTCTTTCGTTGCACTTCTTTGCAACCCCGCACTACATATCATAATGCAGCGTTTAGCTTGACTTAAAACAGTTGGAAGCGGTTTGGAAGGAAATTAAAGTTAAAGGTAGGTATTAAATGCAATGTGCTTTATGATATAAGAATATATATGATTTTACATAATGTCGCGAATAAGTGTGAAATCGTAAACACTTTCATAAAGTATGTAAAACTAACCATTCTGAAGGGCAGTTACAGTTTATATAATCATAAAGTTGAGGCTTACAGAACTTATGTTATGATCACAACGTGGAAGGGATCTAGAATTGAATGAGTGGTATAGTTGGGTTTGGTTGAGAATCAGGAATAAAAAGCGTTGCATTATATCGGGAAAGCAGAATCGAAACATTAAACGCATCTGCTACCTTTGCTCAATTGATTCTACGTGATGGCATGATTACCCTCAATATCATTTCGTTTATATTAAGTATGTCAGCTACTTAATGAAATCACAGGCATCGTCTGTAGATGAAGGACAAGTACATCTAGAGCTCGGTTCAATTCAATTCAATTCAAGAATTTTCAATTCCAATTCAATTCAGGACTTGAATTGAACGAATTCCTTTCAATTCAATTCAATTCAAACTTGAGTTTCATTCAATTCAATTCAATTCAAAGGTATGAATTGAATTGAATTGAAAGTTTCAATTCAAGCCATCAGATTCATATATGATGCAGTCTATTAGATTACATGGTGAAAAATAATGGATGTTTTAAACAACATTATATACATTGTTTAACTACTTACAAAGGTACACGCATTTTATAATCCAATAGCTCAATCCAACTGTTTATATTTTTTACAATAACGAAATATAAACAGTTGGATACCCTGAACAACTTGCGAGAAAAGGAATACATGCTATTTCACTATTTTTATGGTCGAAAACTAATAGTAAACAATTGCTTAATATCTACTGACTGAGCCGAATGAATTTAAGCAGGAATGAGCTGCTAATGTTGCTGAAATAAAGCATACTTTCAAATACAACCTATCAATTGTAACTCGAATATTTCTAGCTGCTTGAAAATCCAAAAAATCTTGTAATCTGTAGAATCAATCATTTATTAATGTTAAATCCGGAGAGTCAGTAAAAAAATTTAAGGAAATTTTCGTAATTTTATGTGGTTGGAATCAGAATTTCCAGTAATTTTTTCTTAAAATTTTGAATTGATTTGAATTGCAATTCAGGCGTTTCAATTCAATTCCTTTCACAACCTTTTTCAATACAATTCAATTCAATTCATAAGGTTTTCAATTCAATTCATTCAGCATGTATTGAATTGGATTGAATTGAATTGAAAAATTTTCAATTCAGGTTGAATTGAACCGAGCCCTAAGTACATCCAATCTGAACCAAATTCAAAGGAAACAAATTGCAAAAAGGAAATTATCGAAGAATACTTGACGAGATTAAGCCTCTGAGAGAAATTTTGAAGCAAGAAACGCCTTGAACTCCTTTCGTTAACTCTTTATTTAAAGTAGCGCAACTTTATTACATTTTGTTTTTCTACTTTCACTCTTTAACTCAACCAGAAGCAAGAAGAAACTGTATACTGAAGATACCAATGTATGTATGTATTAAAAACGTGGAATTATTTTTATGCGACGGCATATTGTTATACCAGTTGTCGTATCCCAACCCTGACTCAGTTCCGCTTCTGTTTGTGAAGAACTTCATTTTAATGATTGTTATGAGGCAATTTTCTTGCAAATATGCACGCCACAACCGTCATCGTTAATGTACGCCACACCAACAAACAACAATCAGAGGATCTGATTTGCCTGTAGAAGCAGCAGCACGGCAGAAATAAGAGCTCGGCAAAATTATGGGAAACGATAATATTTCGATGAAAAACATTTACATCGTTAGCAAACAAGCATGGAAAGAGTGTGAGACAATATCAATTGAACACTACGTTCACTTCCATTATTACTCCGGTTGTTTAATATTTCTAAAACTCCAGCTCGCCTGTGCCTGTATATATCTATTAGACAGCCAGTTGCGAAAAAGGAAGCGTTTATTTGTGATACTTTTTTTTCAAGTTGCACAATAACATACAACATCACATATTATGATAAACAAACAGAGACGGCTCATTACTGTAATTGCTCCGGGTGTGCCACACTCGATCATATTGTTTCTGAGCTTTGAAATAAATTTGTTTCAGCAATATTCCGTAAACACGTAACGGCACTTACGTATTATTATAAAATATTGAATAGGTTTCACTTTCAATTTGTAAGTAAGGTCGTATTATATTACTAAGCCTACATAGATTTACACCTGACCATGAAAACTTTTTCATCAAACTGCAAGTTGTTAAAGTAGTCTAAAGCGCTTATCAATCACACACGTGTGATGAACTTTACTTTCCTGATTTTGTTAAGTGCCATCCTTCCTCCCTGATAAAATATTAAATCAACAATAATAAGTGGCTGCCTTCCTTTCCTGCCTTAACATAACGAAGAGAACAGACTTTCAGTAGTAGTGTCGAACAGGATCACGCCAACTAGAAACTTTTAATCCATGAACTGAAATCATTTACAAGCCTTTCCTAGAATAAGGAACAAAATGACTTTTCACGCATAATGTTATTTATCAGGGAGAGGAAATGTGTTGGAAGTTTTGTGGTGTGTGTGATTGCATCCCAGTTTCGTTAGGCTTCAGAGCTATTGAAAGTTGTCACGTTCTTGCGCGTTGTGTGTTCTTTAAGTCACCAACTTTCAACATTCTCAACTCCATCATTTGTATGCATATGTACGACAAAGTGTATAGCAGAATCCCCCAGAGATTCTACTTTCACCCTATAACTTTATCATCAGTGATGTGTGGTATGTATTGTCGAGTATTTTAAACCACATAGCTAGATTCAAACAACCACAAAACCCCAAAGAAACTTTAGACTAACTAAGAAAATAAGCATTCAAAGTTGAACAGGGAGAGGGAGAAGAAAAACTTAATTTTTTGCTGTAAAAAGTAACAATACACAAGTTATCTCCGTTGTACTACTTTATCTTACACAAATATAGGTAGGTAGCATCCTAAGTATGGATTTCAGGCTACAGGAACTTACTATATGATGATCATCGTTACATTGCTGCTGTAAGTAATTGTAATCATAATAATAATGCTGTTTGCTCTCTGTCTCTCATTTCAGTTGGCTCCCCACTGCAGTACAATTTCTTGCATATTCTTCATCCATGAAGCGAATCCTTCAAATGTTCATAGTTGCTAGTTAGCTAAGCCTTTTCCGTTTCTTCTTCAAAGTTTTCTTTTCCTCTCTCGCTCTGTCTCCCTTTTCAAAGAAAAAAAGTGGAAAAACTTTGTTTCCAAAAAAACAAAGATTAAATCTCAACGGATTTCTATTTGTCTGAAATATTTTCCCTTGTTCGTTATGCTTGTTGTAACAGCTTTATTTTTAAAATGTATGCATTATTTGATGGTGGTGGATACAAGGAGGAAAGGAAACTAGAAGAAAGGAAGAAAAAATAAGGATATTTTGAATCTCTAAAGTTTCAAAAACTTTTCTTCCTTGTTTCGTCGCCATATACTATAGCTCATTCACCTAGTCTATGCGAGCATATTTTAAGAATCAGAAGAAGTATAAAAATACACAGAAAATGGTACTTACTTTGTGTAATTCAAAGGGAAAGTATAAGTAAAATGCATAATGAACTTGTAAGAAAGAACCTGGGGAAGCATAAAATTAGAGAAATCTTTGCGTATAAAAATTGAGCAACAAAAACTTTAGCATTATGTCTGTCCGCATTGCATGCACTCGTTTAGTAAGGGAATCCGAAAAACAGATATTATGATGCTTTCTTTCATATCGTAAAAGAATACTAAAGAAGGGAGAAAACCTTATGGTTACATAATAGCATCAAAGGCTGCTAAGTGAGAGTTACTACTATACAATAATATATGTACATGTTCATACACATGTGGCAGCAGCATATTATTATTATCAGGGATATGTACAATGCCAAGAAGAGAAAGAGAGAGAGAGAGAAAACCACATGTTGTGATGACTTAAATTGTGGAAGTGGTGGTGGAAAAATGGGAGCGAACCAAAATGGATGGTAATTTGATTTTACAAGGTACTTTCACCAGAGGAAGAAAAAATATATAAGTGGGAGTAGTAAGGATGTATGTGCTTTTTAGAGGGAAAGGAAAAGTAACTTCCCTCGACGGTCCATTCACAGTCCGATGCTTTTGATTCTTAAAGAAGGAAAAGTGTAAGGAAAAAGACTAATGCTTAAACTTGAGCACTATCATAATATTACCTACCCTATCCCAGTTCACACTAGGCCATACCACCACCACCACTCTCGCCTTTTTATGCTTACTTCATAACTTCACATCTGGCCCTGGCCCTACTGCAACTAGTTGTGCATGAGTAAATAGAGATGTAATAAAAATTGGTGCGGATATGCATGTACGGGATGAAGAGGGGATTTTTGGAAGTATTAAACCATGGGGTTATACCAAATAAAATCTAAATAGACAAAAGATGGTGAAAATTTACGTAAATTCCCTTTAATATTTTTTTGCTTATCTCTGCCCACGTTTTTATTTCCTGCTTTTTGGCATCATGTTATTATATTATTCATAGATTTATGAACTGAAGGGGACGGAAATTTTAATTTCATTGTCACCACATAAAACTTACACTCGTGAATATGGCGCAGATACTTAATTCGAGGTAATGTACAGAGAAGTGCTACTCTGATAATGTGAGCTTCTTGTTCAAGGACAAAGGTTGTTGGACAACAATTTTGATGATGTTTCTGCTTCATAATAACAGCTACTTCTCTACCTACGCTGTCGTTTCCACACCCTTTGGGTCCGTCATGTTGATGTTGTGTTAAGAGAAAAATAATTTTGCCTTTTCTTTATCAAAAAGTCTGTCTCTTGCAGAACCATTTTTCTTTTTCCGTTTCCCTTCTTATTTTTGAAACTAACCACTTCTCCTTTTTTGGTAGAGACTGAGATCTCACCTTTTTACGCACAATCATGTGCACTAAATTTGAGCACAAATGTAACCCAGCAGGACTCAAAAAGATATAAAAAGGGAAATCATCCAAAATGCTCAGTTATCACCTTTTACGGTGCCACGATTTCCATCAATGCAGGAAATTACCCTCTTTCTTTCGTCTTCTACCTTTCTCCTACTTCCCCTTCCTTCCTCCACATCTTTTCCCTTATATTGGAAGAAGGAACTTGAGATGGAGACATACAGGGAGGAAAACTTTTTTGAAAGCGGCTGTAAAGTGGCCTGGCAATAAAAACTTTTTAGACAAAATATTAAAGTCGTGTGCACACGCACACAAAGAAGAGGAGCCAGAAAGAGAAAATAAACTTATTACACTACATACAATCAGAGCTATATACCCTTTTTGTGTTATTATTGCTCTTTTGCTTTCACTGAAAAACTTTCGACATTCCATCAGTGAGAAGCATCCACTTCATTCTGAGTTTAACAATAAATGGCAACTCTGATAAAGGATGCTAGTGATATTAGCAGCATCCATTTATAACTGATGATGAGTATATATTTTCGGCAACTTTATAACGGTTATGTTATCGCCAAGCAAAATATGGACTTTGAGATTTCTCTTTCACAACACCACCCTCGCTCGCATGTCTCGATGAAGTATTGCTACCATTTTACATTGCATATCTTATTTTTCACAATTAATATTTACTGACAGTTTCATTGTCATACGATGAGAGCAAATGCTTTCTATTGAAAAATGAATGCCCTTGAAAAAGCACATATTACTACATACTACACATATTACTGCGTATGCAGTCGGCAGTCGATTGCAATATGTAATATATATAAAAGTAGCTATATGCTTAAAATATCACGAATCAAGTCAACAAATAATTTAATGTTTGCCCTCCTGTAGTGTGATAAATAATTCAAAAATGACGATGTGAAAAGAATGTCAGTGTTTCAATTTATCGACGGTCACAAATCAGCAAGCTCATAAACACGACTTATAGTACAACATACTTTATTTTTAAAATTTCTTTTCTGAATATTTTCCCATGTCTGACATAGTCGATGACTCCTGCCAGGTTAGAACAATAGCTTTTAATGATGAAATGAGGTTTTAAATATACTTTTACTCTCAGGTTCTTCCATTTTTAAAATAGAGCTGTCAATATATTAACCCCCATCAATACGCAAGTCTATCCGTCGGCTGTTGAGAGCAGGAGTGGTAGGTTGTCACTTTTGCTGTTTTAGTGTTCAAACTGCATTCATTGAACTCATTTTACTTCCGCCAGCAGATCTAGTAGTGTACTTTGAAAGTCTGGCAAAAAGTAAGAGCAGTCCTCACAACAACATCAACCAGGAAAGTTTATCGTACAAAAGGAGTTGAGATAATAGTGCTTGCTTCATACGCTGAAACACGATGTGAACGCTCTATTATGAGAAAAAGAGTAGAGCAGGGATAATTGGGGAAGCTTTCTAGGTATTAAAATTTCACAACTTTTGTGTAGCTTTGATTGTTATCAGGGGGATAGAAAATGAAGTTGGCGGAAATCAGGATGAAGCCCTCTTAAACGTAGACGTTTTACTAGTGAGGGTCTGAACAGGAACACATATGCAACAGAACGTAAAAACACTGCCAGCGCTTTCATTTATTCTGCCTTCAAGTTGTTATCAATAACAAATATGATACTGTGAATATTCACAGTTTGAGGAAACCCCGCACCATCCTCGTCTCATGACAGGAACTCGAAATTTTCGTTTACGAGCAGAGAATATGCATGTGGCATTCATAAGGAGTTGCCTACCATCATCATCCATACATACTTTACGTAATAAAATAGCGTTAGGGTAATATAACAGCTTCTGCATGCATTTTTGAACTAGATGGTTGCATACTACTGACAGAGAATGCCAATAACCTTGCTCATCTTGACAGCTTGGGTGTTGTAAAACAGCACAAATGAGGTGGAATCCCTCAGTGATGTTGAGGCTAGTTAGATCGATCGAATGAACGGATGAATGAAGCGTAATCTAGTAGTACATACATATACATTCCTCCTTACATAACATTCGGTTAAATTTTAACTTTCCCAACCCAAGAAAGACAGATAGGTGTGCTTACTCACTCCATATATGTACCTCATCTTTAAGGTGCCGACGGGAAGTGGAATAATACAATGTAATGTACATGTCCTGTGCCTTGTGCTCTTTAGGTGGTCATGTTATCTCGTTTTGGTTAGGAGACGAGGTGAGGAAGGAAAGAGAAAAGCGGAGGATGACTGGACCAGTCTGAGAGGAACATACAAGGTATAAAATATAAACGGATTGGAGAACAAATTGCATAAACATTTCTTTTGAAGGGGAGTAGTGTGAGACCGGTCATATACATACATAACCACAGTGCTGCATGAATGCCTATATTTTTTGTTGAGGGTCTAGTGTCTAGTAGTCGGTTCGTCTCTACGGATTGCCACTTGCCACAAAAGTCATTACCGCACAAAACCCCCCATTTAATCAGTACGGTAGTTAACTAGAATCGTTTCCGTAACCTCAAGCTCCGTATTTCTTGTATAACGGCATGTTTGCTTCTACATACATATTATGGTGTGGCTATGGTTTAAGATTATACTCTAGCTGCCTCGTGAATTTGAGTACCTTCAACAACCAAATGTATGTACATTCATAAGTACCCTCCGACGTTTTACTATTTGTATAACACCAGCGAAAGAAACAATGGGAATGAATGCGTATGTGGTAGCTATGTATTGGTGTCAGGTTAAAGGGAAAATTGAGTGTCTTTTCCGTTTTGGAATCGCTGGTTACAATTGAGAAGGAACGAAAAACGGAGACAAGAGAGAGCGAGAGTGATGGCACTGATATACCCAGTCAAGCCAAGCCAGCCTATCTCCTCTCATCCAACATTGTCTCACTTGAGGAAATAAAGTGGGAAAGCAAGCAATTTTTCAAAGTTAAATGTATCGTTTACTTCAAAGCTTTTCTGTTACACAAAACTACAAACTATAGCTTTCTAAGTATATGTGAGGAGTGCGGAGAAGGAAGTAGACACTTTGTTTAAATATTATGCATACCACTCTTTTCCTTCACTGTATATGCTTTTGACATGAGGGAAAACATACAAATTAAACATATGTGGTCAGAAAAACGGCGTTTTAGGAAAGTAGGTGGGGATAGAATGTTGTTGCTGCTAAGCACGTACATATATCTCGGCCTCGGCTCTGATAGTTATGTTACATACGTCGTTGCTCTTTTTCCAGACTCAAAACTGACTCTGGCTGATGTTGCTCTCGCTGCGTTGCGTTTCGAGTATAAATGCTTGTTTCCGTAAAACGTGGACATTAGTCTACTTTCTCTCATCAATTCCTTTCTCTCTCTCCCTCTCTCGCCTTTCACGATTTCCTCGCTCTTTCAAGGGTAATTCCCATTTCACCACTTTCACCGAAAGCACTTTGAAATGGAAGAAAATCCAAAATGCATGTACATGGACAATGGAGGTACATGTACGCAACGCATTACTTTGGCTAAATAAGAATATAACGCTCAAGGCAAAGGAGCAGTAGAATATGTACAAATCGTCGTCATATATAAATCCTTGTGTATTTATCAGTTTCCGGACTGTACCTCAGCTTCGTTTTCTACGTGGACAAAAACACTTAAGACGATCATGATGTGGCGGTTTTCCATTTGGTACATTTGTGGATTTTGTACAATGTCGTGGAAAACACATTGTACAAAGATTTACTCTCACATAACACAATAAATGGGAGAACATGTACATAAGTAGGTGCCTTCTTCTTTAAATGTTTCATTTGTTCCCACAAACTCGCAAAGAAAACATACAAAGTGGGCTCCTTCTTGGGATATTCTCAAAATGTCGTTTGTGATCAAATGTGTGCCTTGCTTGCCTCCGTATACATTTCTCGAGCTAGAGTTCAAATGGCTGGAACTGACATTTTGCCTTGCTGTAATGTATGTGCCGATGCAATTGTCTCCCATTATTTTCTTTATCTAAGAGACCATTGAAATATTATATCCTGAAGTATTAATGCAGTTTTCTTGAGACGCTTTATGCCACTTAAATACTTTCATTTATAAAACCTCCTTTTATGTTTGCTCTCTTTCCGGCAGTCTGGTTGGTTCGGTGGTTGCATGGAACATGATAAGTTTGTTCATGGGAAAAACAGTCAATCTCTATTTGGACCTCCCTAAATGACTTTTTCTTTATACGATGGATATCAATCAGTTGGCTCGTAAATATGTGACTGTTTTCTTATTTTTCACTATTAAACATCATTACGAATCATTTGCTCGCTTTCTTTTTAGAACGAAAAATTTGTTCATATAAATTCGTACAGTAACATTTACAGTAAGACGGCAGTTAACAAAACACAAAGCTTGTCATGCGTAACGTAATCATATTGGACATTAATTAAACCCAATTCTAATACGCTGTTATACGTGTATTTATATATGTATTTACATATACAGTCAACAGTAAAATCTTACAATCATTAGCTAGTGATTGCAAACAAAAAATCACAATCAGTGAGAAATTGGTACACATTGCAGATGAGCCGGTGAACGAACACGGAATCTAAAATGCAAACAATTCAGTGCAGTATTAGACCAAAGGTGTTTAACCTATTGTTCACAGGATGGGTATGGGTGAACGGTCTTGCGTAATCAAGTCGAACAAAAGAGAGAGAAAAGCTAAGATTACACTAACTCTTTAATAAATCGTCTGTTGAAAGTGACCTTGTGTAAAAACTTTTAGCTTTACTGCATCCAATCATAACTGGCTGATATTTTGGTCCTCTGATTTCGTAGGATCGATCCGCAGTTCAAGAAACTTTCTCCTTCTTTTACCCTTCATTTTTATTCCACATGAATTCCATTCTAATCCGTCGGATATTTGATTTCTTCATTTTCGTTTGCTACATTCTCCTCTGATTCTAATATTACTCTTTCTTCTCGAACTATTTTAAGAAGATCTTTGATATAGATACATACATATATTTGGTATATTATCTATATTAAATACAATCCTTCATTCCAGCTGCACTACAGATGTTGAAGTGGACGGAAGAAGGGTTATAGGTTAGGTGCTATGATTGTAGGCAACACATGCTACACAGACATGCTTTATAAACTCGGGGGAGAAAGCTAGCAAAACAATCTTGTTAAATTACCACATTATATATAAATCAAAAAGCGATATAATGGAATTGCAGTTATAAAAATCAGATTCTGTTAGCGTCGCTCAAAGCCAATAGGAGTAACTGGTATTGGAAGTTTTGCCGTAGACGATACTTATAGATCACGTATATTTTGAAGGCATAAGTACCCGTAATCAAGTCTGTAGGCCAAGTTCAATAAACGCAAATCTCATTATTGAATGGAATTCAGGGACACCAAAGAAATATTTTATGCTTGTTGAGTTGTATAAGTCCTATTTATGTTGTTCGTAGAACTTTACAAGCCAGCCAACCGAGCCGCATTGCCTCTAAAGAACGGTACTGGAGTGCATCATGTTCTAGTAGGTAACTATGTAGGGATGTTATGTAGTGTATATTTTCCTTACAATAATAATTATTGAACACAAAACTTGATTTTTATGAATTCAAATCATATCGATTCGGTTCGGTCATCTTCTAACCGCTTTTTAAAGAATATACTCTCCGAAGAACAGTATATTGGTATAATATGCACATTCTATATTTTTTACAATTTCTATAAGTTTTTTAGTATTACGGGAATACATATTTTGTTGTAAGGAAGCGGAAGGACAGTTTGGTGTCTACGCGTTTGCTTTGGCTTTTATTATTGGTTCGTACATTCAACCCATCCAACTAATTGTAGTCGATATAGCCAGTAGCATAGAAATTCTCATAACGGATCGGATAAATAAACTGGAGCGACATGAGGTTCAGTGATATAATAGTTTTAATATGAATGCCGGCATCATCACATGGGATGGGAAATGCTTATTATAACTATATCACAATGTGTGTGGGATGTTCTATGTAGTTTTTGATCATCATACGATATATATGTTGGACGTGATATGCTTTTGATCTGGAAGGAGTAAACTTTTAGTAACAAAATATATGTGAAGTCGAAGTGACTCTTCCTATTTTGGATTGCCCCACTGCTGCTACCACTTCCTCCTCTTCTTGATCTCGTTAGATTCCTTTTTCTTTCTTTTCGTCCCATTTTTCAGGCCGGAAGCTTTATGAGTGTATTTACGAATATGCTTGAGCGGACACAAAAGTGTATTGATGACTGCATTGCAATAATATTATGTATGTTTATACATAGATACATGTTGGCTATGTATACAAATCGACATCCATGAGGATTGAGGACATGTGAAGAAGGAAGAAGCCATAAGAAGAGGAGAAAATAAAGAAAATTGAACTTACAAGCAGGGACAGTTAGAAGAGAAGCAATATAAATGAATGCAGGTTATGAGTGCGATATATGCCAAATGTCACGTCGATATTGGACCAAATAATATTGCGTCGTTTCCTTCCCTTCTTACTTTCCTTGACTGGATCTATATAGCATTGAGATGTCCGGAGTGTCGTACAAGTTTTTTCCTTTCTGTCTTTCCCTCTCTCTCTCCGGTTCTCTTCTTCCCAGTTGAAGATGACTTTTATCTAACCGGGAGGATGATATTAGTTTTCTTTCTCCAATTCATCTTAGCTGCTCAGTTACTCAGCGATCAAGTGTTTTTCCACTTTCTTCCCATTGTCTTTGTTGTGACATTCCATTGAGTGCAGCGCAGAGAGTAGCTTTGTCACGATTGTACCCGTGTGGCTCCTTTTTTCCTTTATTGGATTTCAATGTAATATGTGTGCAGTAGAGTTTATACGTATGTACGTCAAATGACTCTGAGAACTTGCATACGGGGAAACTGAATCCGTAGCAAAACGTATAATATTTCGATATTCCAATCCAAATCTGCTCCTTTCCATTCTTTTTGCTGAGGAAAGACAAAGTTAAGACAGGCTCACGAGGCTCGATAACATGTCACTAAGCATAACAGAAAGAACCAGTGCAGTAGAGGTACCAATAATACTACATCTTTTTACGCCAGCGATACCCTTAAATAAATGCTTAGTACTTTTGACGGGTACATATTAAAAGAAGCCAAACGTCCGTGCATTTCTTACTCCCACACAGTTTCCTCCAGGCTTGTGGACATGAAGAAAAAGTGTGTACATGGGTGCATGAAATTGTTTTCCTGAAATAGAATTCCAGAAATTTTCCCTCCCACAATAATTAACCTTCTTGGACTTATATCTGGATTCCATAATAATGTCAAAGTAAACCAAACCAAATCAAAAAACACTTGTACAATTTTAATGCGGCCCTTTTGTTTGTACCTCCGAACACTTTATGTCCAACTACATGAAATTCATACAGTACACAATTTTAATTTTTGAACAATTCGGAAACACACGTAAGCAAGCATACTAAAACTGCGTGCAGTGTAAATCAATGCCAAATGTCCGACTCAAAAGTAAGGACTTGATACAGCCCCCACAAGAACGGTTCACACCCTTCTCAATTTAGCATGAATAATATTTTTCTTCAACAAAGTTAGTAGCATTCACAGGAACGAGAGTGAAAGCGTGTCGTCTCAAGTTTTCTCTGGGTTGGTACCTGCGTTCATCATACCAACTACGTTTTTTGGGTCTGCTGGATATATATCACCGACTGAGAAGAAAATTCAATGTAAAAGATATTTTATATTAGACATTTTCCACTAGTAACTTTCCACCCAGGCTGTTAAAAATTCAAGAGAGACCCTTCAATTCATCATTTTTTACTCGGCAGTGAAAGTTTATGTCGTTCATTATAAATTGCCAATCGTGGCAATCTATCCGCCTTTCGGTATGTGAATACAAATCGATTCATTATAAAGTGTCAGCCAGACACTTTGTGCCTTTGCTTGGGTTGTTGGGGAAAGCAAATTTCTGAAAACTCACAAGCGTAACCTTGTGTGGAGAGAATTCAAATTTCTCCTACACCCAAAGAGAAAAACTAACTGTCAGTTTTACAGTTTTATAATTACAAGAGGATAAAGTTTGTTATAGTCGAGAGTCCGGTCTGAAATCCAGCAAGTGAAAGTTCATGTTCACACTATACCTACACGTTATTTATTATGACGGGGGCCGTGTCTACTTTCACATAATTATTCGGATTGCAGCATTACATGTTTTTATTTTCAGCCAAAAAATCATGCCATAATATCATCATTGTCAGGTAGCAAATGAGCCTTGTACTTAATTAAATTTTTCATATATAAAACGAGAAATAGAAATTGCAAAAAAAAACATATCACCCAACCCAAAATACGTTGAAATGACAGTTTGTTTTACTTGAATTTTCACTTCACCCTGCCTGTATGACTATGAGTTGTTTGCATACAGATTCACACCATAAATCCTCCTAAACCCTCTCGAACATATCAGAAGTGCCATAATAATACTGAATCCTTTAGAAAAGTATTTTCATAATTTCTAATTTGGTATTCTTCACTTCCCTCTTGAGTCCACTCCACTCGAACTCCCAAATCGTCGGAGAGTTGTCATCACTCGAAGAAAATTAGTTTCTTGTGCATTTCAAATGGATGAAGAATTGAACATTCAAGTCAAGACAGCCCAAGTAGCTATGTATATTTGTATGAATCCATCTAAAATGATACGAGCGAAAGGTCTAGATTTTAGATCCACATGCAAAAGACTGGAGAAAGACCTTTCTCTTCTCCAAAGTTATTAATTATGATTCTTGTCAAAAAGCACTGATGTTGCCACTCGAATTACTATGTGATGCAAGAAGATAAAGTTCTCTTTTCTTGTTAAATGAAATGAACAGTTTTAACACAAGATCGTGATAATTCAAAGGAAATGAGAGCTCATTCGATTCATTTACTTGGAAGAAAAACTTTTCATGAAAGAGGAGCCCTCACATCAGGCAGACGCGAGATTAGAGCATAGGCTGTTTTTAGACATGATGCCCAATGATGGTGAGGGAATTTAAATGTGTACTGTAGGATCTATATATTTTGTTGTAGCAGCTCAACGTCATTTGTAAATATACGGACGTAAAAAAATTCTTACGAAGCACGTTGCGTGCAGTGCACATCAGTTCATGTGGGGTTGCTGAAAAATAGTTTTGTCAACGAGGAAGTTGTCAGTCAGTCAGTCGTCACGAGTGCCAGTTAGTTATACGTTTTTAATAGATTTCAATTTTTATTGTTCAGTTGTTAAAAATGGCCCAGAAGATTCGTGCGGGTCACAAGAACCCTTTGTTGGTTCCTGGAGTTCATCGTTTCGGTCGTTCAGCCATGTACCACAAGCGTGGTATGAGGTACAAGAAGGACTTGAAGACTGTCCAGAGGGTATAAACTCATATTATTGATAGAATGTTTAAATGTGATTGAATTTCTGTAGTTTTCGGGGATTTGGTAAAAATAAATTGGTGTTTGTTTTAGACCACTGCTAAGAAGCCTGTCTTCGTTGAGAAGCCAGTGGGAGGTGCCCAAAATGGAGAGAAGAGATTGGTTCGAGTTAAGAAGTCCAAGCGTTATCACCCAACTGCTGTAGGCAAGATTCGTCGTGTTGTCCAGCGCCCAAGCGTCATTCGTCGTAACAGGCTCCGTGGTACGTTGAAGCCCGGAACCGTTCTTATCCTTGTTGCTGGCCGTCACGCTGGAAAACGTGTCATTCTATTGAGACAACTCGAATCTGGTCTCCTTCTTGTTACTGGTATGTATTTTACAACTTTCAACTGATAGATTCGTAAAGGTTAGTTAACGGCGTGTTTTAAAATTGAATTATGCATCTTTTACAGGACCATTCAAGCTCAATGGTGTCCCACTTCGACGTGTGAATCAGCAGTTCGTGATTGCTACTTCTACCCGCCTCGACCTCTCAAAGGTTCATGTTCCTGAGACCTTGAATGACACCTACTTCCGTCGTGATAAGAAGGCCCTGAGGAAACAACGTCAACAGCAGGAGGGAGAAATCTTCGCCTCTGTCAAGAGTGGATACGCGCTCACAGAGACTAGGAAGAAAGATCAGGTAAATTACTGCCGAATTAAACAATCATAACGTGTTCGTACTAAATTCTTAATCCATTTAATGAAAACGTTTTGATTTTTCCATTTCAGGGCGAACTGGATAAGCAGATTTTGAGTGTGGTCAAAAGCAGCAATGATAAGAAGCTCCTTCTTAAATACCTGGCTTCTTCTTTCGCCCTGACATCAGGCCAGTATCCTCATAATATGAAGTTTTAAACTTTTTCTGAGATCAAATAAATATTAATGGATTCAAAGAAAATGTTGCGCAATTTTGTTCATTTTTGCTCGGTCATCATCATTATATAATTAGTTAACTGGCATATGCGTTAGCGGTTAGTGGTTCCGTTATATTTTTGCCTGCGGGATGATAGGTTCCTTCAAAATATTTTTTCCTTCCGTTTTATCAAAACTACGGTAAGTATATCGTTTTACCGAAAGATTTTAACAAGTAGCTTATGTATGTATTACGTGAATCATGCCCGAAAGAGAAAGAAACTATTGGAGAAAAGCAGTGAAAAGAAATCATAAATCATTTCCCCATTCTTTCACATCTTAACTCGTCCTGCATAGTGTTCTAGGCATTTTTCCTTTTTCACTCCCTACTCTTCTTGTGTTTTGGTTGAGGGATTTTCATTTTTCATTAAATATGTTTCTTTCCACTCCCTACCATTACCAACGAACGCTGCTCCTTTTAACTATTTTTCTTACTGATGACGACAATGATGCTGATTTTCTCGTTTTCCTTCTCAGAAGTTCCTCCGAGGCAAACTGCTGCACAAACATTGGACTCACACATAGTTAAAATGATTGGGTTGGTTCTAGATTCCATCATCATCTACCCAGACTGAGACTGCACGCGTGAAAGCACTTGAGTGTAGTGAATAATATAAAAATAAAAAGTGCAGAGAATAATAGACCATCCACAGGATTCATCAACACCGAGTAGAATATTATTCTTCATCCTCACACAGTGATTTAAATTCGACTCGGTTAATTTACAAGGAAAACTAGTTAGTGAATGCATTTTTTAGCATTGAAATTTGTCTTGTCAGAAAAAATCTCTACGCGTATTTAGAATGATTAACGGTGCGCGTTCGTATGTCTCAATTACAAGAAAATCCTTTTTCAGAAGCCTTAGATGAAACTACGAATGCCGCTTGCTATTCCAGTTGACGTAGAGAAAGTCTAAGATCAAAGAATTGTAGTCCTCTTGTCCCTTGTCTGGCTTCTTTTCTTGTTCTTTTCTATATTATTATTTTACTTTTGTAACATAAATATTTTTTGATATAAATAACATTCAAATAAATACGAATGCAAGAGTGGTTTAATGCAGGTATACAAGATGTGAACATACAGTTTTTCCTGAAATCTGTACTTCAGATATAAATTCATTCCTTTTGCTGTCTTTATGCCCGGTGCATCCGAATCCCGATACAACATTCGATTTAATAGAACTTCAATATAGTGTGGCACTGGCACTAGGTTTGGTAGTAATACGTCTAACATTAGTCAAGGGTAAAATTCCACTTCGTATGGTTTTCCATTGTTTTGCTATTCCGATAAAAACCATGTTTTTCTTAAGTGCTGGTGGGTCGATCATTTGTATGTTTGTTTGTGAAGCAAATACAAGCAGGAAGTATCTGAAGATTGGTTAAGACAAGAGAAGAAGGAAATTCGTATTGAATCCAGAAAACTAAAAGAATGATAAAAGTAATCTATATAAGATGCGTTATATTGTGGATAGCAGCCACTTCAACTAAGCAGTCACCAGTCATAAACACATATTATGATTGAAGTAAGAGTAAGTAAGAAACAACAATATAAAATGTATAGGTTTAGGTTTCTTTCTTTAGCCAGACAAAAGAGGATAGAATTTCAAAAAAGAATCGGGTTTGAGAATTCCGTCTAACAGTGCAAAAAAATACTAACGGATTTGTTTCCTTCTTTTGGATCCTTACCGTATTTCAACTCAGTGAGCATAGAAATGGAAGTGAGCGTGAGCTATGTTTTCAATATGAGAAAGAGGCAAAGGAAGTAAATGTGGATAGGAATCCTATCATAGGATATTGCATATAGTTGGCTTTGGCTTGGCTGGCGGTGTTACATCCACCATCATCCGACCTGGTGATCTGCTTTCTTTCCGACTTTCTTGAAGAGTGTAATACACCCATAAAAACTGCTGTGGATGGAAGAGGAAGAGCGAATAGAGGAACTGAACGCCTGTTTCATTCCGGTCGTGAGAAGAGAGCAACCTTCACAAGGGTACAATAACATTATAAATAGTGGAGAAAGTATGGGAATAAGCGGCAAGATCAGGATCAAACGCATTCAAGTCTATTTATTTTCTGAGAAAGGTCTACCTTTTAAACCCCATTTTACATACATTCATATTATTAGGTATTACCTTTATATCTCCATTTTTATCCGTTTTTATGCTTCGAAAGTATTTTCTGCATGTCGTAGTATGCCCCACTAATCCAACGAAATATTCACCACCCACTCCATACATCAGTAGTTCTCATGTTCTACAAAGGAAAAGGAAAAGTTGAGAAACAAATTTATGTATATAATATACGTAGGTGTAGAGAGAATGGGAACGGAAAGAAAAGTTTTTTTAAAGCGTCTCCAAAGTAAAAGCTTTGCTAGTAAACTTTTATACTTGATGTTGTTCATGTAGAAAAAGAAACAATGGGACGACGTTTCTTTTGGCTGGAAAATTCACGCAAGTGTAATTGGCAAGATAAAAGGTCTTAAAGAAAACGAAAGTTGGATATTTTACCTACCCATACACAGATACATGAAGACACAACACGAAAAAAACTTTGAATCTTCTGATAGCTACTTGTGAATTCTCTCCAGCTTTCAAAGAAATGAACAAAAAAAACTTGTCTGGAGAGTATATCTTTTCCAAGTCTAAAATGTGTGCACGCATTCAACCACAATTCATTACTTAATTCTGGCCCTCTTCGAGTTGAAATTAAAAACACTTGACTGCATCACCGAGAGAGATTGGATACTTATGCTTGGTTAAACTCGAGGGACTACAAGAGATAAATTAGGTTGGGATGTAAACTCATCTGTATGTGTGGCTTCGCAGTGTTCGTTTGTGGACCGAGGAAAAGAAGTCAAAAATATTTTTGTCTTGCTGTCAGAACATTGTTTTTCTCCTATCTATTCTTTCCTCGGAAGTCCAGTCTAAGTGGGTCTGTGGGTCATTCTCCTGGATGGTGGAAGCCACTATAAAAATCACTTTCACATTTATTACTCCATGTAAATCATTATTGCTACCTATGATGTCATTGTCAGAATGTCATTTTTAAAGATTCTTCAGTGTTTTCATGGAGGCGCTATGAGATATTGCGTTATCTATTATTTACATCAGTTTCGTGTGTAATATTACGGCCATTACATATTGCATTTTTTTTTCGGGAAAAGCTGTAAAAAGGACTGATAATATTCACGGAAACGCTGGACTCTAACTCACATCTATACCTATTGGCTATGCATGTATGTCAATATGAACACTTAATCATCACTGCACATCTTGTGGAGTATCATCAGCTATCAGCTTATAAGAAATGTGTGGAACATAATCATAACTACTGAGTTGAGGAATTTCCTTTAATAGGCGGAATCCCATAAAAATTGCCTCACAAAAAATGTAGATGTACATTTTTTTCGCTATACATACGTAATATGTAATTCGGAATGCAATCGACCACCGTGAACGATAAACTTGATAAATGATCAGCCACATTTCTTGAGAAGTGGTATTGGTAGCAATAGTTGCTCGTAACACATTTTCCTGAACGAGAAAGAGAAGCTTGCTCCTGTGGTTTTCACCTGTAAATAATGTCGAGTCATAAAATCAGCCATGAATTTCATTCTTTTTTCTGCTTCTTCTTCCTCTTCTCTGTGCTCACTGGGTATTCTGCACTTCCTCTTCTCACTCCCTCGTTTTTTATTATTCCTCCATCTCCAGTTGCGTATTTCTTTTCCCTACTTCTCGGCAATGAAACATAATAGAATGTCAGCGAAATAATGTGTACATGTGGTGTGGGATGAGATGCGAATGTCGTAAGTCTACCAGCGTTTCCCTTGTATCGCTATTCGCTAATGTGTTGTTGGTGGAGGTGGTGGGCGAAGCAGCGAGAAAGAAGGGTTTTGATTTTTCCACAGTCCATTAAATAAGAACATTACGTGGTGAATTTAGTGGAGGTGGAAATCATCTAGGAATCTTTGTATTTTATGTATTTTTATTGTATTTTTCAACTACCTACCTTCGCATATATATATATAACGTACTGTGTACAAAAACTTCCTTCCTCTTTTTTGTACTTACTGCCACGGTATGAAATAGTAACAAGGAGGAGCATCAATCTATATAAGAACATCAAATGTATATTATGCACACTGGAGCCTATAGATGATGTTTGTGATGTGATCATGAGGAAAGAGCTTTACTTACGTGTGCCAAGGTGAAGCGGAAATGACTGAAATTTCATACAACTTTCCTCTCCAGCAATTTATTACATTATTATAAAAAGTATAAGTTTCGTATTATTATTAGCTTTGCTGCTGAAGTGGGAGCTTTGATGGCACTCGTGTTATTTTTTTTCGAACTTACTTTGAAAATTTTGGAGGCACGCGTTGCTAAAATGACCTTTCAAAGCTAGACATTGAAGCTGCATCGGAAGAGGCAGATGGAGATATAATATAATACTGTGATACACTGCTATTGCAACAAGCGATAAGGTATACAGTGGGATTCACCATTTGGATAGTGGTTCATCAAACTGCAAATTGCACGTAACTTTTCGAGTACCAACAAGCCGGCTAAATAACATTTTGGCAAGCAAATAATACTTGTGTACACAACTCGGTGAGGGCTGGAAATAATGGGGACTTTTTAAACGTAAAACTCTTATCTGTACGGGGAATAGGCTCAGAAGCTGATTATAAAATAGTTTTGAAAAAGGCGAACATGAGAACTCCTAAAGTGGGTGTTAGTAGTGAATGTAGAAGGCTGGAAAAGAGAGGAGAGAAATGGCATTGCGATGAATTCGACAAACTGTTCATTTGGTTCATCTTGCATTCAATGAAGATGGCTAGAGCTGGAGGAGAAAGAGCAGGAGCAGGCTACACATCTTTTACCGTTTTTTGTTGTTAGTACTTTTGGTGCGAAAGTACTTTATAACCTTATTTTATGAGGAAATTTACGATCTAAATATCATTGGCTTCTGATAGGAGTTGTAGAGTCGACTTCCAATGAAATTACTTCTTTCACCAAAACTTTCCAAACCTATTAGGACTCACATTGAGCTTTTAATGTGTGTGTGTGTGTGTTGGATGGAAGCTGAGGCATCTCCTTGGCTTTGAAGATGAGTGGAAGAGCTCAGCAGCATTATATAAAGCTGATATCAATGTGTACTAGACACTCTCCACTTTTCAGAATGCCTTTTGGCTTTCAACTTTCAAGTTGTGTAATGTGTGTATGATACCTCCTGTTCTCTCTCTCTCTCACTCTACAACTGATGCGGCCTTCCGATAGCAAATGATTCTGTAGATTATTTTACTGATTTCCCACAGAAAGCAGGAGGGATCGGTAGGAGCGAAGTATCGTATCATATTATTACCACCACAAATGTAAGTTGCAGAAAATAGAGAGCGAAAGAGAGAAAGTTGGATGAGAATGGAAAGTGGAGGAAGTAAAAACACCGAAAAGCAGAAGCATCCAAAAGGGAACACTTCTTTTCGTACACTGGTGGCTTGGTAATAGATCCGGCTTCGGGATCATAAAACCCAGGCCTTGAGTGTGAAATAAAAATAGTTTGCTTTTTTCCCTTGAAGCGTTATATTATCAGCTTCAAGTCAGAATTATATAAGTCGCCGTCTCTTATTATTGGTAGCCGCATCTTGCTATAATGGAATACTAACCAGAGAATTACTACACACAAGACAGTCTTCCCTTTTGCATCGTATCACAATCATAGGGAGCCGCTTTCCTCGTTCGATTATATGGCCCAGCGCTGCAGACTATCTGTCGAAATATACAAAATGATGCAAGCTGCTTTCCAACCGGGAATTTATTCATTGCTATTGCAATGGGTTTTGACATAGGTAAACTAGCTGGAAAAATTGCTTGTTCCACACTATACGACTCCATTTCATTGCCGTCTCATAATGTTTATGTAATTAGGGTCGTTGACACGGCTCCTACACGTTCCTTTTCCACACAAGAAATGAACGTCTTTTTTTATCATGATTAAGGCAATGGCAATAATGGGGAGGGTAACATCTTTGTTATCGACATGGCACAATGTGTGTGGTAAATATTTTGTAACAAGCCACATCATATACACAATCACTCCATCACTTTCACCTTTTCTACTTTGATGGGGTGGGAGGGGAAAGGACATAAAAACCAACAAAATCAAGCCATCATATCATGATAAAGGCATTATTTGAAGTTTGGCTTTACCCAAGAAACACCAACGCAGTTGCTCTTTAGTTCAACAACACAAAAGTGAAATGAGAAGGTATGTACGCTCATTTCATTACGAACAAATGTCAAAATTCAACGAGGGTGGTGGTGGTAGTGGAAGCCAGTCATTTTGCTTTCTATTTCCTAGAGCTGTGTGTTTTTGTTATTGTCTTGCTTGGATGATCATTAACTCACACCATTCTACGCAATATAACACACACCTTTCTTGTCAATGAATACGGTAGGAAACTGAAACGCTACCAACTTGGGAAAGTTGTTATTCGAGAAGCTTATGATTTGTTCAGTTATTTTTAAACACTTCCGGCTTGCGTTTTATCTGCGTGGGTTTCATTTTCTGATAGCCACTCCAGTTTCACAAAAACATGTACCTATGTAATTTGATAGTTTTGCATCATGTATGACATTTGTAACACTAAAAATGCTACATTTTATACGCAAACGTATGAACATGCCTATATATATGCTATATATAGAATAGTAACAACAACACAGGGAAAACTATATTTACTTTCACTTATATATGGTATATCATGTTCCCAAGCTTTTATCCGCTAAAGTGGACCCAGACCTTGAAATGCACTCTCGACTTCCTTTCTCAAAGGAGCAAACTATCAATTTCGTTGGGTTTTGAGTTTGGTAAAAGTAAAATATCTGAAACATCAGATCGGTAGTCCAAAAGAATATCCAAGCTTTTTAGAAATCATAACAGTGAATGAGTACGATCTGCTGCACTACCCTGGTGGGAATAGTATGCTGCATTAAACATTTGTTTCGACTTTCTACTCCAATATCAAGAAATTTTTGATGATAAAGAATATGTCCGAGTTGGAGCACTAAGCTGTAAAAGCCCATCACGCCACATACATATGTACTTTTTTCATGTATTATGCATGGTAGCCAGAATATAATATTCATTATGGTCAGTGCAGTTCAGTAAGCAACAAATAACAAAGGAAGTGTGCAGAAGGAAACGGTTTAGGGTTTTGGAATCGAATTTGTCGAGAAAGAACCATGGAATGGAAGGGATAAACGTGAAAGCCAAAAATCGAATGAAAATGAACAATCCATTTTTTCTTCCACGATTTTTCCTTTTGACAAAAAGACCTTGATTTTCACTCCATATTATTGCAATGAAACGAACAAGACGATCAAACTTACTTACTGCCGAGGGTTTCTGCCTCTATGTTTGTTATATTGCTTCCATTGTTCAAGTTTCTCAATCTCTTTGACTCTGAAAAGAAAATAATCCTAAAAGCTCTACGCAGGTTCTTCCACCGATCGTCTGAAGCATCTACATAAAATGCGAAGAAACAAGCTGTCGCATTTATTTCCTTGCAGTTTTGTAAGCACTGCAATGCAGCTACCAGGAAACCATGGCCAATGCCAATATCGCCATCAACATTATATTTTATGCACAATTGAGCATGATTACGAATTCTCAGTATTGTGGACAAGGGCCGATGTAACAAAAAGTCTCCGTGGGCCTAGATACCCACAGTGTGTGTATACTTGAAAATTGTAAGTATCATCCTGCTGAACTCCAGTTCTCAAGTTCTGTAGGTCTACGTTTTATATGTCTTTGTTTTGTTTTTAGTGATTGTAGCATGATGCAACACTGCATTGTTGTTTCGTTGCTTACCATTACCATATAAATGGGTTTCAGCTATTTCTGTCAAAGTTCTTTGTTTGCAGCCTTTCTTACTACTTTGCTTTCTCATTTTTTAATATTTGAATAGTTCGACGGGTAAGTTTTTGCCTGTTAACCTGAGGCACAATTTGTGCAGTGGATGCAGCAATTTATCCTCAAACTTTCATGCAAACCTATTTCGAAAGCAGATGTCTGTGTACAAGCATGGTTTTTTATATATTTGATCCTTGTATTGCACTCATGAAAGTGAAACAGGCTAGACACACCCATGAGTCTTATATTTCAAAAAGACAAACATTATATAGATTGTGCAACCTTTGATTTGCCCGGATTGCTTAGGATTTCTTCGAACTGTTTATATGCTACATAAGTAATGCCATAGAAAGTGATCCTCTACTTCATTAGTTGAACGTAAAACAATCTCGATTTCATACCCACGTACGTAGGTAAACTGAAATGAGTTTATTTCTGAGAAATAACGATATAAAGTAAACAATAGGAAAGTAACAACATCATATGAATTCTCGATTGTAAAGCTACTTACGCAAAGCTTGTGAAATTCATATGTTGCTGTATATCTGAACGTATAAAACGAAACATGAGACATATTATTTCACTAGAAAAGTGCAGTACAATTATTCTGAACAGATACAAGCTATATTGGTTAAAATACGTGTAATGTGCTACTTATAGAGCTACATAAATTTCTTCGGAAATGTGATGGGTGTACTAAAATTGAGTCTGAAAACAAAGGCAATTTCATGCGGATGATCAACTGAAATGGCCGGAACTTACGAAAAGAACTGGAATCCAATACAACAGCTCCGTATGGCCTTGGACTATCTACAAAACCAGACTGGGAAGGATCAGTAACGAATTGCGTAGCAGCTAATTAATATATCAACTCCTGCCAACAACATAATGTTGTACCTGTCTTCCAGACGAACTGATGCCTCATGTTTGCTTTTGGACTTCTACGAGCTGGCACAACATAGTTGGTCTGGATAAGGGTGGCGTATTGATTCTAGGAAAGTTTGTCCGTAGTACCGCTAAGCACATCTCTATTGTTTATATAACAGCAGCATTGCCCTAAGCACTGTGTGTACTTATTTATAGTGCTCTGCATTTTGATTACGCGTCTGCTTCATCTTTCAACTGGGTGAAGACAACATGATGGTCTGATTAATATTCCAATCACGAGACCTTCAGGCACTCATAAAATACCTTGAAGCCTTGAATGTAGGTCTCCATCGAACGGAACAAATCGAATGTTCATGCATCTCGTGCCTTCTCTGCTTTTCCTGCCTGTTAGCTGGCAAGCTAAGCCAAATACTATTTCCGAAGGTCGATGGAAGTACAAGAACAAGACCTACATTTTACCCCGGGTAATTGTATACGCCGAATGCCAACATTGAACTATTGAGGATAAAAAATGGGACAACGATTCCATGTCCAAATAGATCGTATAGATAAACATCTCCCATATTATTCCAGTACACCTTTGATAAGAAACGTATAGATTGTTCGCATGTATCGGAACAGAAGTCGAAAGAAATTTGGAAATACCATGTCGGCTAGTGTTTAAATTTCAAATCTGGAGCACGACAGTCAACAACGCTGACTGACTGAGACTACCACGCTACTACAATCACCAGTAATAATATGTGGGTACTGCCTGTCTCCGCTGCTGCAACCTGGAAAAGCCTAGTAATACATATCTCAGTCATGAGCGTTGATAAAATGCATATATAAATTCAGAACTCGCCGGTACCTACCTATTCATAAGATGGAGAACCAAATTTTGAATAAGAATTTATGAAATGTTTTTGGCACCCATATAACAAGAATGCACTTTCTACAATCTGACTATATTGCCTTTTTTTGTAAAGAGAAGGACACAACGGATGACATACCGCTATCGAATATTTAAAGAGTGGTGCTGCCAGTAACAGCCGGTAGTTTATGGATAAAAATCATGAAGGTGAAATATCGCTTTAAACTCAAGACGGATTTGGTTGGACACTTGCAGATGTACTCACTCGCATCCAATTTTTCAATATCAGTAGTAACTGCAATGGTGACTTGATGATGATTATAGGGCAGGAAGAACAAGTCGAAGGTGACGAGTCTGCTCAGAATATTTCATTTCCTTCTCTTTTCAAATAAAGGGATCCCACTGAACCTGACCTCATTTCTTTTATAAAAGTATATACCCAACAAGACCAGTCCTTTCTCACCCAAAGGAGAAGATCAAAGATCTTTCCAGGTTAATCGATTTTCTTATATATTTATGCTGGTTTGGTTCCTCATTGTTAACGGGCGGACAAAAGCGTTGAAATAAAACGAGGATGTATGTTGTCGTTATTGAACATAAAGGGAACGTGCATTCCCAGTCGGCTCTGTCTTGTGTCTATGCAGAAGAATGCACATAATGAGTATTTTCACGAATTGAAGTAATAAATAACTCTTTTTTGAGACACTGCCTAGCTGTTTTGGGTAAAATGTGAAAAAAGGAAATTTTAGCGTAAAAATCCGTAGTCACAGAGTTCATAAGGCCACCAAGACGTACTAAAATATTCACTTAATTCGCTTAGCTCCATTTTATGCAGTGCTCATGAATAGCAATAACGATATGTAATCCCGATTGTATGCGATTCATAAACCAGGTAAACTTCGCTGTACGTAATATACATCGTTGGAACCATTTAATCACCTTTTCGTGGATAATACCATCTTTTAAGTTTTATATGGAACGGAAAGACCTCCTGGAAAAGCAATGCAGTATTTACCCAATGGTTTAGATATGCTAGGCTGATTACGCAAGTGGTTATGGTGCTGCGTTTTATGTGCTGTGCTACCACGATCAAATACTAAAAGGCACAAAACCGCCTCCTTCCATGATTAAAAAGGAACGCCTTTCCCCAAAGCATTATTATCGTTCCAAAGACAATAGTCGTTAACTTTTCAAAGGGGAAAGGGCACATGGATTCCCATAGAAAATCGAAAATGCACTCCATTGTTATTGCACCTTTATGCAAAAAGTCTGCTTAAACCTGTTGGCCAATCCAAAAGTGTTAAAGGGTCGAAGTTATGTTAGCAAAAGTAGTGAAAGTGTGAAAGGGGCGTTTGAGAACGAACGATTTCCCCAAATTTTCTCATTACATAAAGGAAATATGAGCTCGCGATTTTCGGGCCGTTGACCTGTATTTTCACAGCTGCTATGTATACCACAAACTTGAAGTTGGTGGTTGAGATTTGAAAATGAAAGTTTCACAGGATTTTATTTTTGCGTTTCTACTTTATCTGCATTTGCGTTACAGTATGCAAGCAAGCATGCATTGTTTGAGGAGGGGTTTTATGGGGACGACGACATGAATGTTCAGCGGAGAAAGTGATAAGATTTTAGGGTAAAATTGTTGAATGCAAATTGTTCCGATTGTGGTAGAGCGGTTGTAGTAGGTCTGCTCTGTTGGATGGAGTGTGGTGGAACACCGCGCAGCAATATAATGTGCAAACTATCAAGAGACCAGAAATCTCAGTCAACGAGTCAGTCATCAAGTCACTCGGGTGATTCAAGTATCAACCCATTGATTTGCATATGTTTGCTTTCCGCAAACTTCTAAATTTTCGTTGTGTGTACATATTTCTGCACAAGCAAAACATTTTTATGTGTTGATGTGACTTTGGAATTATTAACGGTTTCAAGTCGACGAGCAGATTCTGTGCGAAATCAAGCAACTGTCGTTGATGAATGCGCTCGGCTCAGCGCTGCTCATAAAGTGGAATCGATTGAAATCTAGAGTTGATGGGAACTCGTGCATAAAGGAGTTTATCTGAATATACATAATAGGAAGTAGTTATCCAAACTCTGCGTTGTAAACTGCATTGTCTCGCTTTGAATGCAGCTATAGTCAAGCCCAGTTTTCTTGAAAATGAAGGCGTGAAATCAGAATCAAGGATTCTCATCAACACAATCTATTTTAAAACGTGAAAAATGGAGCAGCCATCCTGGGAAAACAAAATTGTCAAATAATGAAGGCAAGAAAAAACGACTTTTTCTAGGAAAAAGTCAGCGTGATGATTTTTCTTTTTAAAAATCTTGCTTCTTCACTCCTCCGAGTGAGCATTTACTTGTGAAATGTGTGCATGCATGTGTGTACGTGCCCTTGCCATTTGGATGGAGGATTGCATTTGCAGAAAATAGGAAACTATGAACATAGGTAGTTGATGATAACTAGCTGAGTCTTTTTTCAAAGAACTACGTCGACCGAGAATTGGTATAATGCTGTGAATGAAGTCGAATTTGAGGCGTTTTATAGGGGGATAGGCGTGATAGTTGAGTTCCTACATAACATTTCTGGTTACTTGCATCCAATTTCTTTTCTTTCCAACTTTAGATTATTTCCTTTACTTTTTTCTTCCTCTCTTCTGTGTGACTAAAAGTTCACTGATTTAGGGACATATTTGAGAAAATAAGGTAGTTACTAACACCATAAAACTCCATTGAGAGCACTGTTCATGGGTGCCTTATTGAACTTAGCGTATTATTATTACAACAGTATAGTTTACTGACTTTGGTGCAAAAAATGTAGCGTAACAAGCATATCATTTATAAACCTCTTTTTTTGGATTTTCAAGCGGAGAAAAAATGGTTTAAAAGTCTAGAGCATTGTGGCATGCACCACCAAAACACATACTACTACTATAGCCAAGCCATGTGTATACAAAAAAAAATAAGGAATCATGTAAAGTTGGTAATGGAATGACGGAAATAACGAGGAGATTTGGGAGAATGTGCTTGAGCAGCAAGTAGTAAATGCTACTCAACCAGCAAATATTCAGTGGGCAATAGGATATAATGAGTCAGTTCGCGTGAAGTGGTGGGTTTCAGTACGCACTCATGTCACCGATTTCCGTTACATTTGGCTCATAAATGCAGTTTTTAACGGCGATTTTGATAGCGCTTTTAGTTTTTAATTTTGGAGCCCTATCGCTGATATTATGGGGCTTAAACTTCCACGATTGATGTATAAATCATTTTTTTGAGAAGAAACTACACGCACAATGCTATAGTTTCCTATCCTAATTATGATTCTTAGGCATAGATGGACATGAAAAAAAATTAAAATTTTCAAATTTCGAAACTTTCAGCTGTTAACAATGCAAAGTTGAATCGCTCATAGAACTTTTACCCCAAACGTCAACAGCTTGAATTTAAATAGAAAATGAAGGCCTTGTAATTCTGAATCGAATGCCGTTGGAAAGATTGAGTTGAGGTTTGGGGTAAAAAAACTACGGGCTTCCAAAGTTTTGGAAAAAGTTTCGAAAAATGACGTCATGGGCTATTCATACTCGACGTAAAGGACATATAATGTTCCACATTTTGTTTGCCGCATGATACTAAAAATAATGTCACACAGTCAAGGACACTTATTAGGTGTTTGTGATCAAGTCAATTTCTGAAGACATAATTACCTAAAACTAAGTAACACATTTTATGAAAGGCCCTTAGAGCCCCGGCAGCCTTTCTGCATTTGAATTTTTCTCCATGGTATAGAGCGAATGAACAAGCAAAATCGCGGACAAAAACCCACCACTTCACGTGAACTGACTCAATATCACAGATCCTCATCATCAGCATTTCTTTGTTTCACGCAATTTGAATAATCCCAAACCCCAATGTATAGGAAAAAGTCAAAAGCATTATGAGTGGAGAACTCCAAAGAAGCTTGTAAAGCTTGATACCCAACAAAATCCAAGCACACTTCTTCCTTTCTCTTTGCATGTCTTGAGAATAAAGGGAAGATTGAAGCAGCTTTACTTCGCCTGACACTGTCCCTGCAAAGTATTCTCTTTTGCAATGCAATGAAAGGCAACCGGCAAGAAAGAAACTCGAGCAAGTTATACACAACCAATTTTTGGGTACATTACAGTACAGGTTGCAGCAACGTTGCACGTTCATTCAGTACTTTGAGTTTCAGCTGAGTAGCCACTTTTTACATCCTGCGACATTCTTTTATAGCCTCTTTCCCTTCTATCCTTCAGTGTTCAATGCTCCAAGTGACTATTTGGTTTGGCTCTAAAGTCTGAGTACAAAATATTCGTCATATTTTGGTTTTTGCAATATTTCTCAAGGAACTTGCGGTTCTATTCCGTTTACATTGACTCCTGTATCATTAGAAAGTTAAAGAAGTATTGGTTTATAGCCTACTAAAATGTGGGAGGACGAGGAAGGTGGTGAAATTGGAGGTGTTGATGAAGTAAGTTTTGGACCAACACCGTTCACCTTTACAAGTGGTGGTAGTGACTTTTCTGGAGTAATTTCCGTTCCAACACCTATGGCTTCAAACGTCACAAATGTTTGGAATAATTCCGTTTCTGCTTCAAAACTACCATCTGGGAACCCTGCTCAAATCATTGCGAATCGTTGTCCACAAAACATCAGGATAACTTGCCTCTTCTGTTGCAACCTTGTAATCCAACAGATTCAGCTGGAGGTTGAGGAGGATGAGGTGAAGGAGAGGAGGAAAATGCAGATCCTGAATCTGTGCGA